>JASUUG010001222.1:0-59125 GCA_030449905.1 Luvunga scandens
ATTGGAGGAATATGGGATGGTTGTGGCTAAGATGTAATGCAGTGGCAGCAACGATGATGGCAGCTTTCTCTAGCACTTGGGATGCAACAGCAAATTTGTGGGCAATAAGTTTTGAAACAAAGAGAAAGGTCAGGAGGATAGCAAATGAAAGCACATAGAATGAAGGAGAAAGCTCAGAGTTAGTTTTCTTAAAAGGATAGCGATCTCTAGGGATGATGAAAAGCAAAACGCCATGATCGTGTTCTGCCATTTAAAGACGTGATTGGCTTCTTTGTCCATGGAGGGTTTTAGTGCTTGGTTTACAGAAAAATTTGTGTAGTAACTGTTTTGCAAAATCTGTGACTAAGCTATGTGATGATGTTGTTATTTATAGACTGAGATCGGATCTTCTTCGGTCGAGTTTCAACAAATTCTGTCCTATCGATGTACAGTGCATGCATGTTTTATTTTAATTTTATAATGGTATTTGTCAATGTTGATAATTGGGGCAAATTGTTCCGGATACTACGTCGAGTTCAGTTTCATAAAGAAATGAACAATATGGGCTCCACCAATTTTAATTTCTGCTGAAGAAAATGAATCTAGAAAAGTTGTTTTAATTTCACTGAGTCTTATTGGTCACTTTACCTTTTTCATCTAGAAGATCTGTCTGACGCTAACAAGGCTCCGGCGTGGTGGTAATCAATCCTCTCACTGTCTCGCAAAGGTGAGCTGTGGCTAAGATTTAATTTCCTCTCAATATTTACAGTTGGTAAGTCATTTCAAAACAAAAAAAAAGTGTCTGTCCTACTGAAAGATAATAAGGGATAAGGTAAATATTTATTTATTCCAGATCATTTGAGTCTATAATCTGGTAGTCTTTGTATCTTTTAAAAATTAATTAAAAAAATCCATGTTTGTGTATGTATTTCTGTTAAAATCTACTCTGTCATTTATTTTTCACTGGTTGCCTTGTTTTCTATTTGTCTCCATTAAAATCTATTCATATCTTTCATTTTCACATGTTGCTTGTCCAATTACACCACTATGGTTGTTGTATAAAGGTTAAATAATATTGCTAAAAAGTAAGATAATATTCTGCCTTACTTATGGAACATTTACTCTAAAACATTTGTGTACATTTACCCACTGCACTCTATATTTTCGGATATTCCTTAGGTCCGAATTGTAAAAGCCAACTGTGTGTACATGTGTCACGTCATGTAAAATGGTCAGACTCATCAACGGATATTAAAAATCCGATGGACTTTGTGCTCCGTCAACATTGAGTTTCATAGTGACACGTCAACATTTGAGTTTGATAGTGACACGAGAAAGTTTTCATTGGTTAAATTCCTTCGGATTTTATTAAATCCGCTTCGATTTTCTCAGAAACAGTCAGAAAGATGTGTCCCACGCCAAATGAAAAAGGTGAAATGACTTGAATATGCTATGAAGTTTCTTGTGAGGATAGAGTGAATCTTACTCCTCAACATCTTGAAGCCCAACCATCGAGCGGATATATCGATACAATTGCCTTTTTTTTTTTTTTTTTATCTTTTTCATTTTCATTTTTATGTTTTCCGATTGGCAGAAAATTAGTAGGTCCCTAGCTATTGTGCATGTGAGTGAGGATTCAGGCACCTTTGGAATAATTGCAGGGGAAGTTCGATAATACATTTATGTAATCTGATTAATGATACATATATGATATGTGTAATTAAATTTTAAAGGTGAGTGAATAATCTAACTTAATATAAAAATATTTGGATTTAGACTGAATGTGGATGAAAACTCTAACCTGATCAGGTTAGATTTTGGCCAACTTAATTAGATTATATCGTGATTGAATAAGATGGATTCAAAACACCATGCATACACAAGTCATCTATGACACAAATTCTCAATATGATCCTAATTATATTAGGATTGAATCGAATCAAATTATAAGTTTGGATTGAGCTTGGATTGCTTTTTTTCCCAAGCAATTAACTCGAAACTTCGATCAGCTTGATCTAATCCCCATCCGAACTTGTATTTGCTTACCCTTATTAAATTTAATATAATCACCACTTGCATGATGGTTTTCCAAAATAAATACACATATGTTATAGTATAATTTACTTATTGTATGGATGGCATGGTACCTTTGATGTATTATAGAATTTCTCTATTGTAAGAGACCTTAATTTTTGTCCTTTTGTGCCTTTAATCTTCACAATCAGATTGAGTTATTGCTATTTTCAAATCAAGATATTTGACCACATATATATATTGACAATTGCCCATATTATTGTACGTAGAACAGATTGTGGCACTATCTGAGGAATTTCTATGAGTCCTCAAAATCAAAATAAGATAATGTTGAAAAAGAGTTTTAGCCAAAAATTAATTGGTTGTGTAATATCAAACAATATATATATGGGCCTAAGATCCATCGCCATTAGAAATTAAGATATTTGGATTGGACTTGTCAATTGAAATGGCCAATGGACCAGGCTAACGTAAAGGAAGATGCATGTATGCTCATGCTTGTACCGTGCTCGCCATATGCTTTGTGTCGTGCCGTGCCATGTCTTTTTTTTTTTCTTTTAGGCTTGACCCAACACGTGTTGTGCCCATGCGTGTCTGTCGTGGGTTATGCCATGCCTTGCCAAAGAAAAAAAACACGATAAACTTTTTTTAAAATTTTTTTAAGAGGATATGTCAAGTTGTTTGCATATTTTTTTTTCAAACTTTTGTACATTTTTTGAGTTCATGTTGATTAACACTATAAAATGTATATTTAATAAAAGTTAAAATTATCATTTTTCACCCACAATATTGATTAATACACTCATAACCTATAAATGATCTTAATGCTCCCCAATATAATTTTATGTTAAATTAAATTGTAGTATGTTAATTTTATCTTAATTTCATATTATAAATATATTTTAGGAATAAGGAAGAATCAGAACTGAAAGTGGGAAACAAATAATATGGATTACATTAATATAAAAATAAAATAATAAAATAATAAGAGAAGGCGGATTGCATTGATAGTCGAGTGGCAAGCAACTACCACTTGCCTATCAATAATTGTTATTAAAAAATAAATAATAAATAAATAAAAAAGAGGAGGAAGAGGCAAGAGTTGCCTATAAAAGGGAGGCAAGAGGAGCGGAACTAGAGGGCGAGCAAAATCAGAGAGAAGGCGAGAAAGTGCAAAAGAGGTGTGAGAAATGAAAGGCTTAGTTTTTAAAATTTCTTCTCTTTTCTTTTGTATTTAATTTCAACAACTATTTTTATTTCAATTCTGCTTAGCTAAATAATAATAGTTGGAGTAAGGTAAAACTTTTATTAAAAAATATGATTAATCAAATTTTATTTTTAATTAAAATAAATTAAATTATTTTTTGTTTAATTTTAATCATTTTTGTATTTTGAAATTTTTTATTTATTATAGATAATTGGCAAAATTGCTACTCAATATCTAGAATTTCATGGAATACCAACTATGTGAAGAAGACACCAAAATCAATTTGAGTAATTTATCAAATCTTGATTAAGCCTTTTATTTTGAATGAGTGATTTAACTTTTGGTTGCTTCGTTTTAATGTTGCTTTACCATTTGAGTTATTTGATTATTTCTTTCTATGTCTTGAATAATATGCATTATGATATTTCTTGCTTAAGTGTGTTTATTTGACAATTGTGTTTCATTTCATCATTTTCAATATATGTCATGAGTACCTTAATAAGAAAGATTCTCTTCAAACATCTTAAAGAACTTCTGCATGTGAAATTTGATCTAAGAGGCAAGATACAATTTTGCAAACCATATTTTATTTGGGATTTACGACCACCAATGTTAGTGTTCCATATTGATGATCTAGAAAGACAACTCAAGAAAATAGAGGATATTATATATGATTTCCAATTGGAACTTGAGATTAACTCAATATAAGAATGAATGTGAGTTAAGTATTTGATTATACCCATTTTTTTACATTGTGTGTATTTGTTTTTTTAATTTTGTTCGCCTTTATGTTTGACTTGATTTTGTAGAATTGATTCATTTGTTTGTTGTGTTTTAATTTATTTTTCCCATATAAATGGTGGATAAGAGTACTCTATCACTTCCAAAGTTGGTAGTTTTAATTACCCACAATAACTCCAAAATCAAGTATAGAAGAAATATAACATAAATTGCATAAGCGTTTTCAATCTTTCCCTCAAAATACCCTTAAGAAGATTTAGAGGGCTCATTTTAAATAATTATATTTTTTTCATGATCAATGACACTCCTTCTAACATTCGTTGGTTAATTAAAGCAAAGGTCTAATTAGCGGTGAGTTTTCTAATCTATTTATTTCTCATATGCCTGATTTTTTGTAAAAGCACATTTGCTAAAAGAAGTAGAGCTAATTGATTTAGCTCTAAATGTCTTAATTATTATGCGACTTGATTGCAGCATTGTAAAACTTTAAGAATGGTTTCTGAAAATCATGAAGATAAAATTAAATTCATTAAAGATGACTTGATTAAAAAATCATTAGATGATATCTTACGATCTTTTGAGACCATTCAATTATATATATATATATATATATATATATATATATATATATATAACGTGAGATACATAATTTATGAAAACAATTTTAAAAAGAGAGTGTGCAATTTATTGTTAGGAATCTAGCTGTAAAAGATTTGTTTGCTAGTTTATAAGAAAACTGGATAAAAAGCCCTCCTCAGCCCATAGAAGGTGTTCAAGTCTTTATTGGATGTCAAAGCAAAGAAATATATGAGCCATAATCATAATTATTAGTAAATATTATTTTATTTTAATATTCTTTTATCTTTTGTATTATTGATTTTAGTGTGTGATTTTACATCTAATATTTGTTTGCTCTTCCTTTTTGTTGTTTGTTCTTGAATTATGAACTAAAACTTTACGTATCATTTGACAACCTCACCACCCCACATGCATATGTGTATGATTGTGTCTGTTATCAAAATCTTTAAATACTTACTTCTTTTTCAAGCCCTCACAAAATGTTTTTAAACATTATTCCAATGGTAGCAATTTTGAGTAGATAATTCAAGAACATTTGCGTGCTTTTTCAGTTTCGACATAGAAAATACTAGGAATGGCAAGAAAATTCGAATCCGATCCGCATCCACAAAGATCCCGAAAATCCAGATCCGGATTTAAAAATTTAAAATCTGCATGGATCCAGATCCGGATCCGGATCCGGATGATTTTTTAATTAAAAATACATATAACTTGAATTTAAAAAAATCCCTAAGTCATCCCCAACCATAAGTGATCCTCTCAATTCGATTGCCACACACACACACTTACCTCAGGTCACCTCAACTCACTAGCAGCAGCCCAGCCATGTTGCCTACCGGTCGCCGTCTTCTTCAGCTCACTAGATTCTTATTGTGTAAATTTTATTGAACTCACAAGCACACGAATCTATTGTAGAATAGATCAACGGTGACGAGTGTCGATCCCACGAGGAGGTGGATTTTAATTGCTTGTAAAATTAATTTTCTAAGTGGGTGATTGGATTTATAATGACAATGATGTAGGCAATATATTAATTTAAATTAAAGCTATGGGAATAAACTATTAAAATGAAGTGCTTGGATCTCCGAATCTGTACTCAACATGCACCATCGGATTAACATTCATTATTAGTACTAATTAAATAATGAAGGGGGATTTTCCACTCCTCATGAACCACACTATAATAGATATGGTGCTAAGTGCTACCCATGCCAAATAGTAATAACCTTGCCTAGGGAGGCGGTTATACCCTGCGATATCTAGACAAGATTATTACTATCTCTCTACTAACACTCAAAACAACCACATAAATTAAAGGGGAAGAAAAAGTAAATTTACCAAATTAAGCCCATGGACCATGTTGAGACTTCACCTTCAACCAAAACTTGAAAGGAAATTAGCTACTCATAATTAAACTAGGGGTAAAATGGAAATTTTATTAAAATATGTAGAAAATACAAGATGGAGTTGGAATTACAGAAAATTGAGCTCAAAAATGGATTCATGGTTGTCAAATTAGGGGGGGAGCCCCCTTTTTATAGATACCCTGAGTAAATCATGACCATCAAATTAAAACAATTTGGGCCTCGGGATTGCGCAACGTGGCAAGCTCTTATTGGATGGAACATCATCAGGGCTGTCATTCCGTGTATATGCATGTACCGTACACACATTTTTTTGGTCCACTAACATTCTGCCACGTCGCCGGTCAACATTTTGGTCCAATAGGATCATGACACGCCAGCAGTCAACGCCACGTCATCAGTCAACGCCACATAAGCGGTCAATTCAACATCATTCGTCCAATCAAATGCCGCCACGTCATCATATAGTGCCACGTCATCGTACAATACATGTGAACAATATCGGGAACAATGTCGTGTACAGTATTGTGAACAGTGTCATGTACAGTATCGTATATGTGAATAATACCCTTTATCTTTTTATACTCCTGCTAAGGTTTTCGACTGTCCTGAGTTCAAAATTAATGTTCGTTTTTCCATCTGATCTCTCATTCATTGTGAAATGACCATAATATCCCCTAAAATACATAAACTACTTAATTAAAATAAAACATACATAATTAAATTACAAGGGACTTAAAGACATAAAAGTAGGGATGTTAGTAAGACTTGGAGTGTAAAATGATGATTTTCTCCATTATAAATACACACTTTCTAGTACTCAACAATCCTCGCGTCAAAGCTGAAGCATCGTTGTCCACGCCTCGCAGTTCTCGCCGTCTTCTTGCAGCTTGCCGAATCTACGCCACTGCTCACGGTTGTCACCTCTTCGAAGAAGCCTTGCCGTTGCGGTGCAGCCGGTGCTCATCCTCCCTGTCGTGAACCCGTGCCATCCAAGCCTCACCCACAAGGATCCGGTCCGGTAATTTGATTTTGCTGCCTTGCTTCAATAAATTTTCTGTTAATAATATTAAGTACATAGCTTTTTTTTTTGTTCTTCAATAAATTTTCTATTAATAATATTAATTACATGGCTTTTTTTTTTGTTCTTCAATAAATTTTCTGTTAATAATATTAATTACATGGCTTTTTTCTCTGGTTAATAATTTGATATTGTGGTTAATTGTTAATTATATTTAATAAGATTAATCTAATGTAAATTTATTTAAACTTGAAAATGTTGTTGGATTAATTTAATTTCTTTGTTGATTCAATTTTTTTTCGGTTAATAATTTGGTATTGTGGTTAATTATTTGATTGAATTTAATAAGTATAATCTAATATAAATATGTTAAACTTGAAAATGTTCTTTGCCTTCTTTGGCTTAATATAATTTCTTTATTGATTGATGTGTACTCAAAATTAGTATTGGACTGAAATTAAAGGTAAAATTACTTATTTCATTTATTTATGTATTATAACATTTTTATATTTTTTTACTAACATGGCACTTAATAATTATTTTTTATGTTTTAATTGTTAGATCGTGAGCCATTTAAGCGATTTGCGAGAACAAATTATGAATCTTTGAAGAAGTCGAGGATCGATGATTGACGATATGGTGGCATGACGTTTTGGATTGGAAGCTTGGAATCTACATGGATTTGTAGTATTTTTATTTGTGGATTTTAATGGTTGTGTGCTTGAATTTAGTTATGTTTTTTATATGTGAATTTTAATGGTTGTGCACTTGAATTTAATTATTTTTTATGTCTGATTTATCTTGTTATATTTTTATTTGTTGATTTATGTTTTTTATTTGTAGATTTTAATGGTTGTGCACTTGAATTTAGTTATTTTTTATGTTTGATTTATGTTGTTATATTTTTATTTGTTATATTTTTATTTATGATGATGTTGTATGTTATTTATGTTAAATTGTTAATGGTTAGATTATAATTAAATTTTAGTTGATATTATTAATTAAATTGTTGAATTTTTAAAAGATATTTTAAATCATTTAATTTTAAGTTTTCCGAATCTGGATATCTATAATATCCGCTCGGATCCAGTGTAAATATTACCCGCATCTAGATCCGTAAAAAAATTACAGATCCAGATGTGGATCCGGATAAATAAATGCAAATCTGGATCCAGATTTTACCAACCCTAGAAAGTACAAGGCATTCGTTCTGGTGGCTATAGATCTTAATTGTATTATAGCAGAGAGTAAACTATACCTAGTATATGAAGGACGTAACCAAAGATTATCAAAACTTGTCTCAGAAGCTGTTTTTATTAGAAAAAGCCAAATGGTACGCATGATCCCAAAAGGCTTAAATTCTCTGAGATACCTACTCGGCCCACTAATTGGAAAAGAGTTAGTTGTTTCAAATATGTAAGATAGAATATTCAAAGTGTTAAATTATGTTGATGCTTTCATTTTCTTGTCAGGAGATCTTGTAATTCTAGAGACGCTAATTACATTTACATATCTTAGGCCCATTTGAACGTTCATAAAAAATCTATCAGCTTGTTAACTATTAATAACTTTTATAATGACTTGATAACATTTTTTAACCATGCAATTAAGAATTATTTCATTTCATTCTCAGGAACTACTGCTAACAAGTTACTTGATCTTTATAAGCGTATAAATCAGAGCCAGATCTCAGCACCTTGGTGTTTGATTGGTCGACTAATGATAATGGCAGTAACCTTAGTAAGAAATGTAAATTAGATTTACCTCTCCGTTTGTAAATATTTATAAGTAATGATCAAGTAATGTCTTATAAACTGTACTTTTTTTCGTTAAGATCTTGAGGACAATGTCTCATTTAGGTTAAGGCAAAAGACTAGTTGACAGTTGTGCAATGTCTTGGTTCTTGTGATGTTTTTACTAATTTTTGACGTAAAGACTAACTTTTGATAAATTTGAGTCGAAAATAGCTGAATATAGAGTGTAGTGAAAACACATCTTTTACTCTTAGAGTTTAGTTATTTAAAAGAAAAAGAAATTGTTTTCTAACTTTTTTTCTTCTTTATCATCTTCTTTTAAGTTTCTGTAATCAGTTTAGGTGTGATCTTTCCAACTTCTTCTTTTGTTATGCCTTGTAGTTTTTTCACCTTTTTGCATGCACATCTTTAGATTATAAAATATTGAGGACAATGTTTAGAATAGGCGTGGAGGTGAGGTGTGTTAATGAAAATTTAGAAAAAAAAAAAGGCATAAAAAACAATTAAGGCATTTTGTGTGATTTTTTAACATTAAATGACATAATGACTTTTAAATTTTGGTACTTATATTATCTTTGACTTTGAGTTACATTACATTATGTTTCCCACTTTGCATGTTGATGTTGGTGACAAGTGTGAATTGAGAGATTTGATGAATAAAATTGATTGAGTTATTTAAAGGAATGTAAATTTCATAGTAAGTTTCAAGTGAGTTTTTGAGTCTATTATCTTTATAGAGTAACCCTGTTAACCTATGCAACTTACCGGTTAATTATTTTCTACAAGACCTCTATATGTTTTTTATTAGAGTCAACCAATCAAAAATAAAGTTTGTGTAGATGCATCTGACAGTCTATTAAACTAGTAGATATGAAATAATAGAGCTCTAAAAGATGACAAAAAAATTATCTTTGATCAATTTGAGCCTTTTCTAGTCATTCTTATCGCAAAGTATTCATAATTAACCCTTTTAGTAACTTACCATCCTATCTCACTCTAATGTGAAGTATCACCTTGTGTTTTATGTTTTTCATCACTCAATCATGTTTGAAAAAATAAGGATGATTATATATTCATGAAAATGGTGCAATACCAATTAATAAAATAATATAAAATATTAAAAAAAAACCTTGTAATATCTAAAAGATCTATATTTTTCAAACGTATATTTTGTTTTTCTTATTTCCTTTTTTGTTAGCTATATCCCTAACCTAGGTTATATCTTAGTAGACATTCTTAATTTTAGAGAACTATAGTTTGAAATAAAAGTTGGTAATATAGACTAAAAGATATGGTGATGCATAAAAATGAATACAAATAATATTATTGGTCTGACTAATAATATGTTTGACTTGAGATCATATTATTTTTAAATTGTGGGCATTATTCTTTCATATTGATGAGAGTACGCGATATTACTGTTCTATTATTTTCTCTCAATTTACTATTATTTAGAGTGACTATTTTTATTAGCAATTATTTTCTTTTTAGAATGTCACTCTTACCTGTGAGATTTTGGAGTTTGACATGTCATTTTTTAAAGTGGCTTGATTAACGTAGCTTTAATAATTGATCATTTTGCATGAGTTTACTTAACTTATTTGTGTGAATGTTTAACGTGGATCTAATAGTTTTTTAGGTCGGAGATAATGTTTATTCTTTTATTTTATTGTTGTCATTAATCGGATTAAAGAAGTAAACAAAATTACCTTAAAAAAACAAAAAAGAAGAAGAAGATTTCAATTTGCATTTGAATTTCAGTTGATAATATCGCTTTGATTGCTAAGGTCGAGGAATAAATTGTTGATCTTATAATATTGATTTTGATGATAACAAAACTTATATATTTTTGATTAAAATGTTGGAGTTATCAAAATGAATTTCTTAAAGTCATAGACATGTTTAAAGAAAAACTTAATGTTTGTTAACTTGAGTTGGAAAACCATTTTCTAAACAAAAGTTGCCAAAAATATAGATTCTGGGAATTAACGGTGAACCGTTTATTGGAAAACGGTAACCCGATAATTCACAAAGAAGACTGAGAAGATTCTGAAAATTAACGGTGAACCGTTTATTTTAAAAACGGCTAACCGATAATTTACAAAAAGGAGAAAGTCTTTTAACCTTGAGCTGTTTAGCAAAAACAGAAAGCTAAGTTTGTTTTGCAGGTCTCTGGAAACAAACGGCGATCCGATAACGTTAAACGGTAAATCGTTTATTTGCTAAATTTATTTTGTAGGTCTCCGGAAACAAACGGTGATCCGATAACTTTAAACGGTAAACTGTTTATTTAAAATCTAAGCATAACGGCTATTTGGACAAGTAAAAACGGTTAACCGATAGAAGTAAACGGCGATCCAATTATTCTCAGAAAGTCAACAACGGCTAGTTTTCAGCTCCAACTATAAGATAGTTCAAATTAAAGTGGATCAAACAATTATCTTTGAGCTTGTTACTGAGAAAAACAATCTTCCTTGACCTTTAAACTTGTTTTATTTCATTGATTCACACTTGGGATTTCATTTGTAATCATATATATTGTGTGAGAGATTGATTGAGTTTGAATATTTATTTTTGAGTGATTGTAAGTGTTGGGATACACTTGGGTTAAGAGATTGAGGATAATCACTTGATTGTAAAGGTCCATTGACACCTTGAAGTCAAGTGTAAGTGGTGTTGAAGCCTTGGCGACTTACTTAGTGGAATCCTCAAGCCCGATGAGCTTGGAGGCGTGGACGTAGGCACGGTTGGCCGAACCACGTAAAAAATCTCGTGTTTGATCTCTCTTCCCTTATCTTTTTAATTTCGAGCATTGTTAAATTTATCGCTTTTAATTTTATTAAGAGAATAGTTTTAATTGTTGTGTGGTTTTATTTGCTTTTCATTTAAAGAACCCAATTCACCCTCCCTCTTGGGTAGCCTAGTTAATATTTCATAAACTAGTTGGAGGGTGATTAACATTAGAAAATGTACATTTAATAAAGGTTAAAGTTATTTTTTTTTCACTTACACTGTTGATAATGCGCTCATAACTTATAAATTATCTTCATGTTCTCCTATTATAATTTTATGTTAAAATAAATTGTAGTATGTTAATTTATATTTCAGGAATAAAGAGGAATTAGAGTTGGAAGTACGAGACAAAGAATATAGATTGGATTAATATGGAAAAAATAAAATAATTAAAAAATGAGCCATTTTATCAATTGACAATCAATAATTGTTATAAAAATAATTAAATAATTAAATAAAAAAACAAAAGGAGGAAGAGGCAAGAGTTGCCTATAAAAGGGAGGTAGGAGAGGAGCAAGAGGAGTGGAATCGAGGGAAGAGCAGAATCAGAGAGAAGGCGAAGAAGTACAAAAGAAAGGTGAGCAACAGAAAGCTTAGTTTATAAAATTTCTTTTTTTTTGTATTTAATTTTCTTGTAATTTATTTTGGAAGTTTGAATTTTAATTCATAAATAAATTAAGCTTTATTTTTAATTTTAATTATGTGTAATTTAATTTCAATAAATATTTTATTTTAATTATGCTTAGCTAAAGAATAATAGTTAGGATAAGGTAAAACTCTTAATAGAAAAATATGATTTAATCAAATTCTATTTGTAATTATATAAATTAAATTATTTTTTATTTAATTTTATCCATATTTTATATTTTAAAGTTTTGATTTATTGTAGATAAATAAGGAAGTTTGGTACAATAGATTCTTAATATCTTAGTATAAAATATTGTGAAACAATATTTTGACTTTTTGTAGACAACTTGAATTTAGGCACATTAAGTACTTAATCCATGATAAAATTAATTAAAAATTAATGTTAATTTATTAATTAATCTTTTCCACAATAAATTTAAATAAAAAGAATTTGTTAAATTATATATACTACTAAGAGTGTATCTATAACCCTAACTAATTTATTTCCATAGTTTCACGTAAATTAAATAGTGTGTGTTTAAATTTTATTTTTAGTTCTTAGGTAATTTAAAGGAAATTACAAATTAAATCCTTTCCTTGTAAATCAACCTCTGAACTCATTAGGTTAAATTATAATTAGACACTCTTATATTTTGAAGTAATCAACATTTTGTAGTCGTGTCACATTTGCCTTTATTCAAATTCAATATATTAAAAATTTAAAACGCAAGGACAAATTCAATAATAATAATAAACCAATAATAACAAGAGAATGTAATACTAACTACTGAGTTAGACCCTACTATATTAGAATTCGTTTTTAATATTTACTAATAACAACGATAAATTTTTCTTAACAGTTAACTTAATTGTTAATTTAGATTTAAATAGAATCACAGACCATAATTCATAATAACATTAATACGTATATTTTGTAAAATTATAATATTTATAATTTTATTTATTAAAATCATGATATCATCTATTCATTTAATAAATTATAAATATAAAGTAATTAGAGTTTTTTTAAACTAAGAATTAAATGAATTTAGAAAACTTACGCTAATAAAATATTCAATTTCAAATTATTTGTAAAATAATAAAATTTTAAGTTTACTTTTGTTAAAAAGTAAAATGTGCTTATTACTAGTATTTTCATGTACTGTGTTTTAATTCATCTCTAATCATGCTATGCTTTTAAAACTCACTTGCCTAAAATGTGCTCGTGTCATATTATATTGTACCGACACATTCTGGCCCGGTCCATTGGCCATCTTTTACTTGTCAATGTCAATCGATTCATAACCCTTCAAACATAAACAATATCTATTTGAACCCCCTTTAATTGTAGGAATACATAGTGAAGTTGTCGATTATGTTGTGGTTGAAGTCTGACTTAATTTCTCAAGGAAATAGAAGTTTACAACATTCCCTAGCAATCTGGCATGTACATAAGCACAAACAATTTGACAAATCAAATTTGATTTTCCTTCCCCTCTTTAATTCAAACTAATCATGTCAGCAAAACAGAGCATTTGTACATCAAATTTGATTTCCATTGAAACAGCAGTGGTGTGCTCAACTGTATTTGTAGGATGTTTTCAAAATTTTGATTTTTTTCTTTTTTTCTTTTTTTTGGTGACCCATCGTTATGCTAAATAGTGAAGGTGGTATTGGTATCGTTACATTTTTTTTTTTTTTTGACATTTTAGATGATTTTGATATTGTTAAGGCAGATGCCTTACGCTTTAGATTACGGCTTGCTAGTGAGATTTGTTTATCTTCGTTGATTGTTGAGTCGGATTCATTGCGGATTGTATAGTTTGTGCTGGGACAGCGTAGTACTAGCTGTTTTGAATTACTTCAGTTTTATAGTGTATGTTATTATCAAAACATGATTTCAGGATTAGAGATGGGTCAAGAACTTGTAATCACACAGCGGATGTATTGGTTAAATTTGCTTTCCGTCGTTGTGAAAGTAAAAGAAGAGTTCCTTTATTCGTTTATTTATTTTAAATTTGGGTAGAAGAAGAAAAAATCTATTTAAGCCTACTTTTTGTTTTGCAATGCTCTGCTTTCTCTAACATTTTCTGTTACTTTTGAGTGCATCTCAAGGAATAAAAAAGCAGCCTTAGCTGAGATAACTGATCTCAAGAACGGTTCTACAAGCTGTATGTCATGCACATAGATTGCTTCGGGCTCTTACATGGATTCCTGTAGTTACGACGAGGAAGCTGTGGATGAAGTTATTACGATACGTGTTAGGCATAGTAATACCAGTTCAGATGGAAAAAGCCTTCTATGCTTTGAAGGGTACGGCTTGTTATGTGAATGACACTGATATACAAGGATTTGTGCATGCATGCTTTCATTGTAGGTGGTGAGTGGATAAAGAAGGCATATGGAGAAGAAAAGGAGTAAATTGCAGATAAAAATGTGAGCTTAAGTGTTCTTCAGCAATACCTTTCTGGGAGTTTTAAGGATGCTGTAAAAAGCATTGGGGATGAGATTTCATGTTTAATGAAAGTTTATGCAGGTTCAGATGTTTATCGTGATTTGATTTTTTATGAGAAATTTATTAAAATATTTCTAATCATCTTGAAAAAAGACAGTCATTGTAGTGTAGAACAGAATCATTGCTATTGTTCATTTGTTTTGCCACTTCAAATAACTGTAGCTAACCTTTTGAAAATGCCAAACAGTTCTTGACTCTGTTTGAGGATGCAAGATGGATTGAAGTTTGGCCCCGCAGCAGGTGGGTTTGTGTCAGCTGGTTCAATAATTCAAGAATCTAATGCTCGAAAAAGTTCACTCCACGCTGAAACCGCTGTCATGGGTTCTCATTACGAAATGGAGGATAAAAATTGGTTCTGAATAACAAGGAATTAGAGAGTTCTGACTGTCACTTTGTGTCTCTGAGCTCAAATTCCTTGGCTATATGGATACAAGAATGCAGCGTGATGATGGAATTATCGAACATAGCCATCCTACTACTTCAGGCATGAGAGACTGATCAACGGCTCTGATGACATTGGTCTAAAATAAACGTAAAAGCTGTTGGATTTTTTAATCCAGCATTGTTGGATCTTTAATCCAACATTGAGCTTATATGTGAATAATTATGTGTTGTAGACTGTCATATAAGGTTAAGCCCATTTAAAAGTGATCTGTTAAGATTTACAGTATTATGGATGTATCTAAAGGATGTTGGCTTTTAATGTGTAGAGATCCAATAATATTCTAATTCTATGATGGGCAGAATTAGGAATGATGAGTGAAGCGAAATCGTTATCATATAAGTGGTCGTAGTTAAGTCACACGTTAAGAAGGGTAAGAAATCATTCCATTCTTTTTGATATCCCATCCTCAGAGAGAAACCGCAGAGAGAACTAAAGGACTCTCTAGGAGAACGTGTAGACCTGGAAGGCCAACCACACAATTCTAGAGAGGGATTAAGCGTTATGGATTTAGGTACGCTTCCGCATGATTTGTTATTGATTCTTGGTGATATGACATGAATATTCCTGGGTTATAAGTGATAGTTTTCAATAAAGGTTTTATTATCCCAATAAGTGGTATCAGAGCCTATTCATGTTGAATCATTAAAAATCGAATTATAATTTTTTAATTATGATAGATTTGGTGTTCTTAAACTTAGTAATACAAGAATAATTAAAATTATTAAGTTTAAGGATAATTAAAGAAATTCAAAATTAAAAAAAAAAATTCAGTTTCAAAGTATAAAGCCGGCGACTGCAAAGCTACCGTCGACGTTCGGTAAAAGGCGCGGTCGTTTGGCCGCGCCATCAAGGAAACCGCGACCATCAGGCCGCGGCCGATCAAGTTGGTGTGGCGGTAAAAGCCGCCGCATCAAGAAAAGGGCAAACTGAAAAAAAAAAAAAAAAAAGGAGCCGCGGGTGGCTTTCGGCTGGGAAAGGCGCGGCCGTCTGGCTGCGCCACCTAGTTAGCCGCGGCCGTCTGGCCGCGCCATCCAGTAAGCCGCGGCCGTCTGGCTGCGCCATCCAATAAGCCGCGGCCGTCTGGCCGCGCCATCCAGTAAGCCGCGGCCTTTTGGCCGCGGCAGACAAAGAAGAAGGCCGCCGCTCAAAGAAAAGAAAAAAAAAGAAAAATTTTATGGTTTTTTTATTTGGGCCGGTCTGGACCGGTCGGTTCAACTGACTCGAACCGGTCCGCTACTGAACCGGTCAAAATTTGACCGTCAGCAATTGGCCATTGACCGGTCAAACTTTGACCGTTGACCGGTGGTTGATAATTTTTTTTTTTTTTTAAGGTTTTGTTAGTGCAATTTTAAATTTAAATATTGGTTGGTTTATATGTATTTTGAGATAAATTAATTGAAGCAACATGTCACCAAAGCGACCTCTCTTGTGGAAATTAATTTATTTTATAATACAAATGGTTTTGTACATATAATTTTTGTAAATATTGATCGGCCCAAAGGAAGATCCATATTTAATAAAATTATATGTGCACTTGTGGTAATAAATACGTGATGATTATTCGGCTTTACATGGGAATAATAAATCGGCCCAAAGGAAGATTCATTGTTTGACATGTTCTTATTATCATTGTTTGATTACTGCACCAAAATATTACTTACAAATTAATATTTTGTCCAAAGATAGAATATTAATGGAGTGCCCGATATCTTGAGATAGGGTTTACCTTTATTTGAATTTAATTTTATTTTAAGACTAATATGAGCTTGTTCTGTTTGTTTGTTGTTCTTTATTCTGTTATGTCTGCTGCTAATATTACTGCCAACATCAATTCAATTCCTACGTTAAATGGCTCTAACTTCAAATCATGGCACGAGAATCTATTAATAGTTCTTGCAGTCATGGATCTTGATCTTGCGTTAATGGTTGATTCTCCCCCACCTTTTACAGATGATAGTACCCTTGACGATAAAAGGGAAATGAAAAGGTGGGAGAGATCAAATCGCATGTGTATCATGATCATGAAGAAGGCCATTCCAGAAGCATTCAGGGGCTCAATGACTGAGAAAGCAAATACAGCTAAGGAGTTCCTTACATAAATTGAACAGAGTTTTGTCAAGAATGAAAAGGCTAAAATTGGTACGCTCTTGACAAGTGTAATTTCAATAAGGTATGAGGGTAAAGACAAGGGCAACAAAAAGAATAAGGACAAGAGAGCTGCAAAATCACTACCTCAAAAGAAACAACAAAAGAAATTAAATGATATAGTCGATACTAGTTGTTTCTTTTGCGGAGTTGAAAGTCATTGCATGGTTTGTTCTGAGGTTAATTTAACTTCGGTACCTAAACACACATGGTGGATAGATTTTGGTGCAACCACTCACATTAGTGTATCTATGCAGGGTTGTCTCAATTGCCAAAAACCCAATGATGGTGAAAGATACATCTATGTGGGTGATGGCAGAACAGTTGAAGTTGAAGCAATTGGAAAATATAGATTATTATTAAAGACCATATTTTATTTAGATCTTGATGAAGCATTTATTGTTTCGTCTTTTAGGCGGAATTTGATTTCTATTTCCGCTTTGGACAAATTTGGTTATTCTTGTTCATTCGGAAATGGAAAATTTAGTTTGTTTCATGATTCAAAACTAGTGGGTTCTGGTTCTTTGACAAGCAATGATAATCTTTATATGCTTGATACAATTGATTCATTTAATGAATCCCTGCAATTAAGTACACGAGGTTTAAAGAGAAAGTTAACCAATGAGAATTCAGCTGCGTTATGACATAAGAGATTGGGTCATATCTCCAAACGGAGAATAGAGAGACTTGTGTCAGACGCAATTCTCGACCTCTTAGATTTCACAGATTTTGACATCTGTGTTAACTGCATTAAGGGGAAACAAACCAATAAAAGGAGATTTGAAGCCAATAGGAGTTTGGATGTCTTAGAACTCATGCATACAGACATTTGTGGGCCATTCCCTACACCTGCTTGGAACGGTCAATAATATTTTATGACGTTCATAGACGATTTTTTTAGATATAGCTATATATATCTCCTCCATAAAAAGGCACAATCCTTGGATATATTTAAAAACTTTAAGGCTGAAGTTGAGAACCAACTTGGCAAAAGAATCAAAAGCGTCAGATCTGACCGTGGTGGTGAATACTATGGTAGATATGATGGATCAAGTGAACAACGTCTAGGACCATTTGCGAAATTCCTAGAGGAATGCGGTATTGTCCCACAGTACACCATGCCGGGTTCTCCCACTATGAATGGTGTTGTTGAAAGACGAAATAGGACGCTTAAGGACATGGTGAGGAGTATGATTTCTCATTCTACTTTACCAGAATCACTCTGGGGAGAAGCACTTAAGACTGCAGCGTATATCCTTAATAGGGTTCCAACTAAAGCGACTGCCAAAACCCCTTATGAACTTTAGACAGGTAAAAAGCCTAGTCTCAAGCACCTACATGTTTGGGGATGTCCAGCTGAGGCAAGGCCTTATAGGCCTAATGCGAAGAAACTGGACCCAAGAATGGTAAGTTGCTATTTTATTGGATACTCAAAACGATCCAGGGGATACAAATTTTATGATCCCACAACTAAGTCAATTTTCGAGTCAGGAAATGCTCAATTTTTTGAGGATGTCGAGTTTGCGGGAGAAGATACAGTTAGGGACTTTGTCTTTGAAGAGGAATATGTTGATATTCCTATAGGTGTTATTGGCATTGATCAGGGTCTCAATCCTGATTTTGTTCAAGACACAACAAATGAAGACAATATTGGAGAAACCCCTATAGAAGAATTTGTTCAAGAAGAACAAACTCTACCATCTCAAGAACCTATGCCATTAAGGAGATCCACTAGAGAAAAGAGAAGTGCATTGCCAGATGACTACATTGTATTTCTCCAAGAACATGAGGTAGACATGGGCATGATGGAAGATGATCCAATCAATTTTCGTCAAGCTATGGAAAGTTCTAACCCTCAAAAGTGGATTGATGCCATGAATGAGGAGATGAAGTCTATGAAAGACAATGATGTATGGGATCTTGTCCCATTGCCACAAAGTGCGAAACCTATTAGTTGCA
Source organism: Luvunga scandens (assembly GCA_030449905.1). Classification (NCBI taxonomy): domain Eukaryota; kingdom Viridiplantae; phylum Streptophyta; class Magnoliopsida; order Sapindales; family Rutaceae; genus Luvunga; species Luvunga scandens. Next base: position 19,164 of record JASUUG010001222.1, read on the forward strand.
AATGGATATTTAAGACCAAAAGGGATTCAAAAGGTAATGTGGAGAGGTACAAGGCACGTCTTGTCGCAAAAGGCTTTACGTAGAAAGAAGGCATCGACTATAAAGAGACTTTCTCTCCGGTTTCTTCGAAAGACTCTTTTAGGATTATAATGGCATTAGTGGTGCATTTCGATCTTGAGTTACATCAGATGGATGTAAAGACGGCGTTTCTCAATGGCAACATTGATGAGACGATCTATATGGTGCAGCCAGAAAACTTTGTGTCCAAAGACTCAAAGAATATGGTTTGCAAACTTAAGAAATCCATCTATGGGCTTAAGCAAGCATCTCGACAATGGTATTTCAAGTTTCATCAAGTGATCATCTCATTTGGTTTCGAGATGAATTTGGTCGATGATTGTATATACCATACGTTCTGTGGGAGTAAGTATATTTTTCTGGTTTTATATGTCGATGACATTTTGCTTGCTAGTAGCGATATAGGCTTATTGCACGACACCAAGAGATTTCTAACTAAGAATTTTGAGATGAAAGATCTTGGTGACGCCTCTTTTGTATTAGGCATACAGATACACCGAGATCGCTCTCAGGGTATTCTGGGATTATCACAAAAGAGCTATATCGAAACAGTTCTCAAGAGATATGGCATGCAAGATTGTAAATCAGGTGATACCCCTGTGGCTAAAGGAGACAAGTTTAGTCTCAATCAATGCCCTAGGAATGACTTTGAAAAGAACGAAATGCAGAAGATTCCTTATGCTTCAGCAGTAGGAAGTCTGATGTATGCTCAGGTTTGTACGCGATCGGATATAGCGTACGTTACTGGGATGTTGGGTAGATATTTAAGTAGCCAAACGGGTCTTACGATATTTGCAAAGAACAAAAGACTACATGCTCACATATCGGAGGTTGGATAAACTTGAGATCGTTGGGTATACTGACTCTGATTTTGCTGGATGCCAAGATAGTATGAAATCCACTTCGGGTTACATCTATCTGCTAGCAGGAGGTGATGTTTCTTGTAAGAGTGCTAAACAGTCTCTTATAGCCTCTTCCACGATGGCAGCAGAGTTCATAACATGTTATGAGGCATCCAATCATGGGATATGGCTACGGAATTTTGTCACGGGGCTGCGTATAGTAGATGGTGTTAATAGACCACTCAAGTTATTTTGTGACAACAAGTCAGCAGTGCTGTATTCTAATAACAACAGGAGCTCGACGAAGTCGAAATATATAGACATCAAGTTCCTAGTTGTTAAAGAAAGAGTTCAGAGTAGACAGTTGTCTATAGAGCACATTGGCACAAACTTCATGATTGCGGATCCGATTACTAAGGGACTGCCACTCAAGATGTTCCATGAGCACACCGCTCGTATGGGTGTTATGTCATTTAAGGATATTCAGTTTTAATGGGAGTTTGTGATTTTAGATGATCTTATAATATAGACATTCTCAGTTATTTCAGTTTTTTTAGATATTTAAGATTATTTTCTGTAGAAATAAGTTTTGGTTTGTTCATACTCTGATTTTAGTATAGTTTGATCTCAATAAGGTTTAAGGTGGACTAGTTGGAAATAGGCATGTTAAGATCACATTGCATGACATTTTCATGCTACACATCCACATCATGATCCATGTCATTCAGTTGTATTGGCATAGTGACCATTGAGGGTCAAGTTACGATAGATGTAACGAAGGTCGCTTTGATCCTATGTTGGTATAATTGATGGACCGAATTGGTTATAGATACATTTCGGTAATGACAGTAAGGTTGAGCTCATATGGTTATTTTTGCAAAACATAATTATGAGGTTACACATATAGCCCAAGTGAGAGATTGTTGGATTTTTTAATCCAGCATTGTTGGATCTTTAATCCAGCATTGTTGGATCTTTAATCTAACATTGAGCTTATATGTAAATAATTATGTGTTGCAGACTGTCATATAAGGTTAAGCTCATTTAAAAGTGATCTGTTAAGATTTACAGTATTATGGGCTTTAATGTATCTAAAGGATGTTGGCTTTTAATGTGTAGAGACCCAATAATATTCTAATTCTATGATGGGCAGAATTAGGAATACCCAGTGATAGCAGGAAACTGTTATCTATATAAGTGGTCATGGTCCCCAGGTCACACGTTAAGAAGGATAAGAAATCCTTCCATTCTTTCTGATATCCCATCATCAGAGAGAAACCGCAGAGAGAACTAAAGGACTCTCTAGGAGAACGTGTAGACCTGGAAGGCCAACCACACAACTCTAGAGAGGGATTAAGCGTTATGGATTCAGGTACGCTTCCGCATGATTTGTTATTGATTCTTGGTGATATGACATGAATATTCATGGGTTATAAGTGATAGTTTTCACTAAAGATTTTATTATCTCAACAAAAGCTACGTATGAAGAAGATATTATCCACTTCAAGTTTGATATTGGATTCCGTGGGCGTAAGGAGTACGAAGTTCTTTGTTCAAGATTTCTATTACGCTCTGGGCAGCTCCGGTAGTAGCAATTGCTTCTAGGCAAGCGTTTTGCAGCTAATGAGATGAGCTCCAGCTTTCATACAAGGTGATATTATCCCCATGGAGGTCACAAGTGGCCATCGTCTTTCGAAAACTTACAGACTTGTTTCCAAGTTTGGTTACAATCATGAACCGATATCTGGTTGAAAAATGACAAACGGTGCGAGGGATCCTCCACTTGAAGAGTCAATAAGGGGGAACATGATGTTTAAATTACAGTTCAAATATATGGTAATATATAGGTCTGTATACGTAGAAATAGTAATAGGTGTAGAATAGATTCAGTTGCTAATAGGTGTAGAATAGATTCAGTTGCTTCAATTGTCCGGCTTTCCTTTTTTATTTAGAGTTTCTCTAATATTCCTTGTTTATTTAGAGAGTTTATCTCAATGAGCACGATTTTTCTGAGTTGGGAAGTCAGTGCAGGGAGGGAGAAACTTGTCTAGAGTAATATGTTGATACCTGTAATGACGAACTTTCATTCTATTGTCACTGCTTTTTTGTTAAGGGAATGTTGGATATGATCAAATTCGTACTTTTATTGTCTTCTGTTCTGATTTAGATGATCCTATGAGGTCTAAGGTGTTCTGTTTTTAAACGTGAAAGAATTTATGTGGAATAGTAGTAAATTTTGAAAGGAATTGTTTTCCATTTGAAACAATTTATGTGGAATAGTAGTAAATTTTGAAGGAAAGAATTTTGTTGGTCATGTTGAAACTTAGAACTTGAGGTTGAGTGCATTTTTATGCCACATGGAGCCTCCACTAGAGCTTTGTAAACCGTACTGTCACTCTTATTGTGGAGAAATTTGTAATGTTTCTTATTATTCTCTAGCAGTACAGTTCTAGGTTAATATATACATGTAGAGGACAACAAGTAAGGAAACTAAATCAAATCCCTACAAATTAGAGACTAAATAAAATCCTGAAAATTAGGGATTGACAACTATCAAGATCTTCTACCAATATTTACATTAAAATCTAGCTAGTTGTTTTCCCACACTCCCCCTCAAGCTGGTGAATGGATATTGGCCATCCCTAGCTTGCCGATTATACTTTGAAACACCTTGTTACTCAAACCTTTGGTTAACACATCTGCTAGCTGGCCACCAGTAGATACAAATGGAGTGCAAATTAGGCCACTATCCAGTTTTTCCTTTATAAAGTGCCGGTCAACTTCAATGTGCTTAGTGCGATCATGCTGAACTGGATTGTGTGCTATACTAATAGCTGATTTGTTGTCACAATAAAGTCTCATAGGTGCTTCCCATTGAATCTTCAAGTCTTGTAGAATAATTTTCAGCCACAGTAGCTCATAAATCCCCATTGCCATGGCTCTAAACTCAGCCTCTGCACTTGATCTGGCAACTATGTTTTGCTTCTTACTTCTCCAAGTCACAAGGTTGCCACCAAGGAAGGTGCAATAACCTGATGTTGACCTCCTATCAACAATAGACCCTGCATACCGTGCGCATCAAGATAAAGCCAAGAGTTAATCCTTCTCCTTTCTTGAACAAAATTCCCTTCCCTGGTGTTCCTTTCAAATATTGCAATATCCTGTATACAGCTTGAAGGTGAACTTCTTTGGGATTATGCATAAATTGACTCACAACATTGACTGCATAAGCTATGTCAGGTCTAGTGTGAGAAAGGTAAATCAGTTTCCCTACAAGCCTCTGATATGTTCCTTTATCCACTGCTGCATTTTCATGAGCTTCGCCAAGTCTATGATTTGGTTCTATAGGGCTGTCAATTGGCTTACACCCTATTTTTCCTGTTTCCTTCAGTAAATCCAGTATGTATTTTCGTTGTGATATGAAGATTCCATGCTTTGAGTGGGCAACTTCAATACCAAGAAAATACTTCAATCTACCGAGCTCCTTTATCTCAAATTCCTTAATTAAACATTTCCTTAAAGCTTCCCTTCCTTCCAAATCATTTCCTGTTACCACAATGTCATCTACATACACCAATAATGCTGTTACTCTTCCTGAAGCTGAATGTTTGACAAATAAAGTATGGTCAGCTTGACTTTGTTTATATCCCATGGCTGTCATGACCTTAGCAAATCGTCCAAACCAAGCTCTAGGGGATTGTTTGTGCCATATAAGGCCTTTTTAAGTTTGCACACGTTGTGTCCTTCTAAATTTAACCCAAAACCAGGAGGAATTTCCATGTAAATCTCTTCATCAAGATCACCATGTAAGAAGGCGTTCTTGACATCAAATTGTTGCAGACTCCACCCAAGATTAAGAATTAGCGGTAGAGATAATAATACTCTCACAGTGTTCATTTTGGCAACTGGAGCAAATGTTTCCAAATAATCAATCCCATAAGTTTGAGTATACCCTTTGGCTACCAACCTAGCCTTATACCTTTCAAGGGACCCATCTGCCTTATATTTAACAGTGAACACCCATTTGCAGCCTACTGGACTCTTCCCCTTTGGTAGCTCCACTAAATCCCATGTCTTATTTTTTTCAAGGGCCTCCATTTCTATTTTCATAGCATTTCTCCACTCCATATGACTTAATGCCTCAAATACTGTCTTAGGAATGGTTATGGTATTTAGATGTGTGAGAAATGTTCTATGAGTGTGTGACAACTTATCATAAGAAATAAAGTGAGATAACGGATATAAAGGATGTTGGGTACATTTTCGGGTGCCTTTCTATCAAAGCAATAGGAAGATCATTGTTATTATCTTCATTAGAACTAGAAATATTTTCTTGAGAAGGTATAGTGTGGTCAATTACCTCGTTACCAGGGGCTGGTTCCAATTCTTGGACTTGCATAGGTTGAACAATGGGTGCTTTTCTCCTTGAATAAGTCAGTATTGGGTAAGTAGAACTTTGAACTTGTTTATCCTGTCCAAAAGGCTTAGAATCGGGAGTACAAGGGTTTTCAACTTCTATAGAAACAGAACTAGGATTTTGAGAACCTTGAGAATCAACAGGGGTATGAGCTAGAGGATTTTTTATGTTTGTAGATGAGGGAGAAGGATGAGAGTCAAGTTCCAGTAGAAAAAATAAGTCTTTGTCCTTATCTTCCACAAGTGATGTCTCCCCCTGAAGATAAGGTTGAGTGAAATAGCTTTCCTTTTCAACAAATGTAACATCAGCAGACACAAAGAATTTTCTTGTTGGAGGATGAAAACATTTGTACCCTTTTTGAGTTGAGGAATAACCAACAAATACACATTTAAGTGCTCGTGGATCTAATTTTCCCCTATTATGAGAGTGAATGTGAACAAAAGATATGCAACCAAAAATTTTGGGAACAAGATGATTAGTAGTGTGGAAGTTTGGAAAATATTTTGAAAAAACTTGCATAGGACTTTTAAACCCAAGAACTCGAGTAAGGCAACCTATTTATAAGATACGCATGATTAGAATCGCTTCTCCAATTGTTTTTAGGAACATTTCTTTGAAACAAACAAGATCTGGTTTTGGATAAAATGTGACCTTTTTTCATTTATGCAACCCCTTTTTGTTGAGTTTTATTAATACATGATGACTCATGAATTATACCCTCTTTTTGGAAATATGGTGATAGGGTTTGGTTGAAATAGTCCTTAGCATTATCTGATCTAACCCTTTTTATTCCAACTCCAAATTGATTTTTGACCATGTTGTGAAAAATAGGAAAAATGAAACTCACATCAGACTTATGTTTTAAAAGAAATATCCACGACATACGGGTGCAATCATCAATAAATGAAACAAACCAGCGAGCTCCTGAGACATTAGGAACTGTGGAAGGACCCCAAATATCACTATGAATAAGTGCAAAAGGAATAGATGTTTTTCTATTACTAATAGGAAAAGAAGCACGTTTATGTTTTGCAAGTTCACATGTATCACAATGAAGGGTTTCTACATCAATTCCTTTAAAAAATAATGGAAACATTATTTTAAGAATGCTAAATGAAGGATGCCCAAGACGGAAGTGTTGAAGCCAGATTTTTTCTTTATTGGAAATAGGAGACTTAGAAAAAAATGACAGGGGTAAATAATTTCCAGTTCTAGTTTGCCCACTTGATTCTTCAAGATAGTAAAGTCCATTTTTCTCTCTAGCATGTCCAATCATCTTCCCTGTACCCTGGTCCTGAAACATGCAATATGAAGGATAAAAAGTAACATTACAATTCATATCTTTTGTGAGTTTGTGAATGGACAAAAGGTTAGTAGATAAATTTGGTACATGGAGGACATTTTTAAGTGTGAGGGCTTGATTTATTAAGACATTTCCTTGGCCAGCAACTGTTGATAGGGAACCATCAGCTGTGGCTATCTTCCTATTGCTTGGACAAGGGTCATAGGTGATGAATTTGTGTGAGGAATGGGTCATATGGTCGGTGGCACCTGAGTCTATGATCCAAGAGTTCGGAAAGGTTGTACATGAGACATTTAGTGCATATAGAGAGGGAAACTTACTTTTAAATGCCAAAGAACAAGTACCTGTCTCTGGTGGCCTCTCCAATGCTCCCAACAAACTCTTCAGCTTCTCAATTTCTTCTCTATTGAACTTGTCATGTTCATGAGACTTACCTTCGTCACCAGACTGTGTAGAGGTCATATGAGCTTGCCCTTGTCCCTTCAGCTGTCCATTCTGCATAGTTGAATTTTTATTTGACATTGGTGGCTTTCCATGTAATTTCCAAAGATCGTTCTCGAGTGTGTCGAGGCTTAACTGAGAGGTACACCACAAAGAATCCTTATTTGCCACCTTGGACAAATCGGTTTGTTCGCTTTCACCAAGAGGTTCTTTGATTTGGGCTAAAGTTCTTCATTATAGCATTTCTTACGACCATGGTGAACTCTCCACTGGTGAGATTCAACCATGACTCCTCTTCTACTTTCTTCGCTCCGAATTGTAGCAATGGTCTGATCCAATGATGGCAAATCTTCCTTCCCCAATACTTGTACTCGAACAGGATCAAACACCCCATTCAATCCAGCTAAGAATTCATAAATCCTCTCTTTTTCAACAAATCTTTTCATCAAGGTAGCATCAGTACTACACTTCATTTGAAAACATTGATAATAGTCCAACTCTTGCCACAAAATTTTCAATAAATTAGCATATTCAGTAACAGAACGACCTCCTTGTTTAGTTGCAGAGATCTTGGTTTTGATCTCATAAATTTGAGCAGCATCACCCACTTTGGAATAGGTTTTTTCAACTGCTTCCCATATTTCTTTGGCTGTGGTAAGGAACATACATGTGTCACTGATTTCGGGGACCATCGAACTCCACAGCCAGGACATAACCATAGAGTCTGCTTCATCCCAAGCATCAAATCTAGGATCCCCCGGTTTGGGTCCGATGCAAGTAGGTGACTGATTTTACCCTTTCCTTTCAGAAAGGTTCGAACAAACTGAGACCACTTTAAATAATTCTTCCCATTCAATCTATGGGCTGCTGGAATGTTCTGCAAATCTCCTGTTGATGGAGTATTTATGCTGTCACTATTACGGTTGTCACTCAATTGAGTAGGGTTGGGTTCATCAACAATTTCAGACATGGTTGGAATTTGAAAATAATCTCAAGATGGAGAAAAAAAAAATGTTAAAAAAATTCAGCAATGAAGGCTGAGAAAAAAAAATTCCCAAGGGAGCTTAACACGGCTCTGATACCATGTGGAGAAATTTGTAATGTTTCTTATTATTCTCTAGCAGTACAGTTCTAGGTTAATATATACATGTAGAGGACAACAAGTAAGGAAACTAAATCAAATCCCTACAAATTAAAGACTAAATAAAATCCTGAAAATTAGGGATTGACAACTATCAAGATCTTCTACCAATATTTACATTAAAATCTAGCTAGTTGTTTTCCCACACTTATTTTTATGGAGACTTTTTAAACTGTACTGTCACTCTCTTATTTTTATGGAGATTTGGGATAGTGATAGATGGGAGGTTAGGTTCATTTCAGTCTGAGATGGTTATTTTTCATGCAGTTGATTTTGGTTTTGGCTATCTACTAACTGATGCATTGTTGTGACCCACGAAGCAGAGGAACTGAATATAGTCCTCTGTTGTAATATTAAATACTGGCCCTGGATTCATTGCCTTGTTCAGATTTACATGCCCCCTCCCATGTCAAATGGGTCTGTTGCCTTCCATGTTGAGCCCTTTCTCATATACGTTACATTGTGTCTGTTCCAGTTTGGAAAGCTGCAGTGTCACCACTTGGGTTACATATGGTCTGAAATTGACTGACCAGCAATAACTAGTGGATGATCTTGTGGACAAGAGATTTGATAAGGCTGCTGGGCATCAGTCTCGATATAGAGATTTGATAAGAGCTGCTATTCCTGCTACATGTGGACAAGACATTGAAGTTCCTACCATCAGGGCATACCCATTAATTAATGTGTTTTGAGGCGGCTAAGATGTCCACACTTGATGCAACCTGTGCCAAGCTGCTATCCTCAATCAGATATTGGAGTTGAAGGTAATAGTGACACTATACAAATTCAAATAAAATGTGTTAAAAACATCCGAGGAAGATACAAGAAACTTTAGAACTTTAAAGTGACATTATACAAATACAAAGATCCTTTGATTTGCTTCTATAGTCAATGGCTTGTTTCTTTACAATATGGTAATCATTGCTTGGTTGGTAATTGGTAGGTTTCCGCTGCCAAAACAGGGGAAGATAAACAAGTGGGTGTATTTTGGTTTAAATTATATTTTTCATTGCTCTTGAATTTTGGTTAATGTTTATTGGAAACACTGATCTTGTCTCTTTTTTTTTTTTTTCCTCTTTTTGTCAAGGCAAAGATACAGCCTGTGGTGAAACAATTATTTGCTCCTCCAACCTGCTTTACACAGAATTCCTTTTGCATAGAAGCTAGTTGTGAGAATGCTAGTGAGATTTTCTCAGTTTCACACCTATTTTTGGCTTTGCCTATTTATTAGATATTTGGTGGTTGCCAAGAAATCTGTTGGCTAGAAGAGTTTGGACTGATAAAAGAATTGTCATATTCATTCTATAATAACAAAGCCATAATTCTAGAAATAAAGAAATGTTTATGATATTTAAGCACTGCTTATCCTTGGTACTTTTTACCAGCAGAACGTTTGGTAGTGGGAAATACTTCCTCTTGAGATTTGGAGTTGTCCAAGAATTCTGCAAGTTGATCAAGGAAAACATGGTATTCAAAAGTATGCAATATGTTGATATTTGAACTGTACTTGATCATATTCGTCGCTTCTTACTCTATTGTGGAACAACTACCTGAAAGTTTGATGCTGCTATATTTCTGCTGCTGTTTTCATAGCTTTCAAATTCCCCTTTTCCCCATATTTGCTGTAATCCTCTTCCTTTCATTAAGTTGTTAGTTTCTTTCTTTTCCTTTTATACATGGACAGATGCAGTGTGTCATTAACAGTGAACAGTTGTATTACAAGATTGTTAGACTTTACTACTGCTATGGTTAAAAAAAGGAAAGAGTGTGTTCTATAAACATCAAACTGTTGTATTATAGGATTGGTTGTCTGCGGATTGCGTATAATGTGAAGCCTTGTAACTGTATTGGTTATCATTTATAACCTTTCTTTCATAGTTACAATTATTTTGAATTGTTCGCATATATGCAGAACAAATTATCAGCATTCCTTTACCTCGTCAACCAAGGAAAGACCAGCTCTGTTGGCATTATGAAAAGAAGGGTCAATATAGTGTGAAAAGTGGCTATCAGGTGGCGTTGAGGCTGAAGCTTCCTGCACTCCTGACAAGTTCTGGAAACTCTAGCAATCAATGGAAAACCATCTAGACTCTTGGGATTCCTGAAAAGTTGAAGATATTTTTATGGAAGGCAGCCAAAAACCTTCTCTCGTCAGCTGAAAATTTGTGGAAAAGAAAGATAATTCAGAACCCCATATGTCAAACATGCAGGATGGGGATGGAGAATATATTTCATGCTCTGGTCACATGTATGAGAGCAATGAAGATTTGGAAGCTGACTCATTTTGCAGAGGAGCTAATCGGCACAAACAGCAAGGATATAATCACGTTGCTTCAGGGAATGAAGGGTGGAAGAAGTAAAGAGGATTCAGAGATGCTAGTGGCTATTTGCTGGGGAATCTGGAACTCAAGAAATCAGATGCTGTTCAAGAATAAGAGGGAAGATCCGCAGATCGTGTTGGCCAAAGCTGAAGCGATGGTGTATGCTTATAAAAGATCTCAAGTGCCAGCGTACACTCTTATTGATACTCAAGGAAAGGTTGTGCAGCAGGGTTGGAAACCCCCTCAAGCAGGATGCTTTAAGCTAAATGTAGATGCAGCCACAAGTTTGGATAATCACATATCAGGCTTGGGGGCTGTCATTAGGGATGATGCTGGGAAAGTTATAGTTGCTGCAATTAAGGTTTCAGCCTTCTTTGGAGATGTGACACAGGTGGAAGCAGAAGCTATGGAATGGGTCTGCAAATTGCTAGAAGTGTAGGTCTATCGCATTTGATTGTTGAGACAGATGCGCAGGAGGTGGCAAATTTTGTTAACAACAAGCAGAGCAGCATGAAGGAGATTATTTGGGTGGTGAGAGAAATCCAAAACTTAATGAAGGATTTTGACCACATTAAAATCCAGTATATACCAAGATCTTGTAATGCTATTGCTCACTCTTTAGCTAAATTAGCTTTGGAGAGATGCGAGAATGTTGTGTGGAGGGGTTCATACCTATCAAATCTGATGTACTTATTTTCTTCGTCGGTTTAGTTGAATGCTAATCTTTCTCTTCAAAGAAAAAAAAAAAAGGCTAGGCCATGCTTTATTTAATGTGGCACTGCCAGAAGCGACTGGGGCTTTCCTAGACCAAGGTGGACTAGAGAATCGGTTTTTTTGTAAATCAAGCCCCTTTAAACATTTGGTCTCCATCAACTGAAGCCATACTTCATTAGCCTTAATTTCTTTGGGAAAATCTTCAGTATCTGTAATGATCCCATATTGACAGCATTAGGTATCTGAGCTCGATGTGGGAATTAAAGAGACCTTGAGCTAGATGAGGCTGCAAAACAAATTGATGCAGTAGGTTTACAGAGGCCATATAGAAGCAGAGTAAGTTCTTGGAAAAGTGAAGCTAGCATGTTAATACCTGAAACTCTGATTGATAGTATTTACTTTAATAGAAAAATCAGAGCAACTACTGCAAATGTGCATGAGAAAAATGAACCAAGCTAAATACGTAATTGTTGCGTGACTGTTTGCATTGTTGGTCTTGATTTTGGAATTGCATCTAAACATGGACGGGCAACTTCCATAATTGATATCAACTTGCCCTGAACATTCGGCGAGGAAGAAAGAAGCCGAGGATCCAACATTTCATCAACTGGTATGCAAAAAACGAAGAAGAGAAACACAGCGTCAAAGATAAATTAGAAATCAATAGACTAGCCACTAGGACTTGGTCTTTCAATTGTTTTATTGTTTTAATCTTCTTTCCGTCTGCTTATTTTTGTCGCTCAAGAGGTTTTAGTCCACATAGACAAAATATAGGACATCAACAAACTTTTGACACTACGAACCAAAAAAAAAAAAAAAACTTAAGCATATGAAAAATTTAATTACCATCCTAGATTTTGAAAAATCTAGTGACAAGTGGCATTTCAAAATGGAAGTGGTCTGGATTGAGTTTCCACATATTTAATACTACAGTTAATTATTATTATTTTCATTTACTTCTTAACTTTACCTAATTTCTTCATCCTTATTACTTATTCCTTTTATCTATTTATATCATAGTTAATTCTCAATAAACATAAGAAATTCCGAATAGAAAGGGTCCAGCTCTATGAAATTGAATTTGGATTTTTTTAGAATATATCTTTGATTTCGAAATATCAATTTCAATGTAGAAGGAAAAGACCCAAAAAAAGTTTTCACGTTACTAAGCTTGTTGATTTTCCTGATTTTAAGGTTAATTTTACGTTTTAGTATTTGAATAGATTATGCTTACTTAGACATGAAATACTAAGCCTTAAATAAAACAGGTGACATTTGTTTTAAAAAAAAATTTTTGCGATGTGAGAATGTTAATGTTTTCATCAAATTTTCGTTAGAATCCAATTCGAACCAATTGAGTAATTCTCACTAGATCTATCTCAAATTTAAATCAAACAAATAAATTTATATTTGAGGGAAGCTTATGTTAAGTTTGGATTTAAATGTGTTTTTCTGATGTTTGGGCTAAATGATATAGTTGGGGTACACTTGATGGTAACCTAAAGTGATCTGTGTTTTGAGCTGAGGTACTTATATGGAGAACAATGAGGTCGGCTCAGTAGAGCCGTAGGAGTTAATTTAGGGAGATATGTTAGCTTAGAGTAGCTTAGGTGAGCTCAAGGGTTAGTTAAAATGGTTTCACATAATACTTAGTGTAAGTGGAGTATTTTAGATAACCTCATATGTGAAACACAATTTGGTCCTTAAATTAAAAATATAATAAAATAAACATAAATATAAAATAACACAAAACATTTACGTGTTTCGACTTGTGGCATACATTTAAGATAGCAGGTCATCATCAAACATCAATCCACTGTATGGATGAGAGGTCACATAAGATTTTTCATTATCTAAAGTGAAGAATACACGCTAGAGGTGGGAAATTTGGAAATTTGGTTTTTGTACAGGGCTTACTAGGGAGAGGTGGTGGCTTGGGTATATTACAGTTATAGGATACAGAAGAGGTGGGAACTTCCAGCACATGTAAAATATCGGTTGCATTCCCCTACTCCATGCGTATATTGAACGATCCACAGGAGGATCCACCGGCGGCACAAAGCCATAGAGACTCAATATCTGGCGAAGCCATCAGCTACGAAAGTATCTGTATAATCAAATTACACAATCTCGCTACAAGAACTGCATAAACAAAATCAAATAAGAAAGTGAAAATCAGCCACAAACCCGTTATACTAAAGACCACTAATCAATCATGAACACCTATAATGTTTGCTCTTTAACTAACACATGATAAACAATCAAGAATGAAAGTACCAAAAAACATCTAAATGCAACAATCAACAGTGGATATGCTATAAACTAATCCAAATATATAACTACGTAGTTCAAAAGGAATTTGAAGGTTGCACCTGAATTTGAAGGTTGCACCAACGTTCTTATATGAATAAACAAACAGGACTAGAATCAATACCATTCCCAAAGCTATTTGTTGAATCATACTCTTTGTGGGATTAAAATAATTCTACAAAGGAATCTTACATAATCCAATCAATCAAACACACGTATTCACTTCAAAATTCGTGTTCATCGGTTCAAGTAACAACAAAATTTGGTCAAATGAACCATGCGATGAAATTAAAATCTAACGTTTACCCAGAGTAGAGACCACCGCATACATGAATCTAAACATCAAAGAAAGTGTACGCACATCCAGTCATTCACATGCAAAAGCTTTAAACTTTGCAATACGATATTTATTACAGCCATGCATTACACGTGTTCAATAAATAATGAAACATCAAAAGTCTCAAACCATATTTAAAAAATAAATAAATAAATAAATAAATAAATTAGTCTAATATATGTTAAAATAATATAAAGCCGCGACCAAAGTCATGCTTAGCTCCGCACAAAAATATAAAAAATAGAAACTCTAGACAAAAACAGCAAATCTGGGTACAAACTTAGGAGAAAATAAAGTGAAAATTGTATCAATTTTCAGCTAAAAAAAAAAGAAACTTAAAGCAATTAGTTGAGGTTTGATTTTCAAGGAAGGTAAAATGAAATCTTGAAGCAAAAGCGTTGACTAAAAAAATTGAAGCTTTAGTATATCGTCATAGTCGATCAAAATTAAGCAGCGGTAAAAGCTGAAGGAGATATTGGAGTTTCCTTTTGATTGATTTTTTTCGATAAAATTATTATTAATGTTAATAAAATGAATTGAGCTGATATGAAATGAAGGAATGTGGGGAAAAGGAGAGGGGTGTGAGGCGGTGACGTTTTTTGTGCAAATTAAATGTTAGTAGGGGAAGCAGGTGGCGAGATGAGGAAGAGGCGGGTGACAAAAACAGGAGGAAAATAGAAGGCACGCACGAGTCCTCTGTATTTATTTTATTCATTGGGAAATGGGGAACGGTGAGTTTCAGTACAGTTGTTGCTTTTTCTTTCGTTTTTATTTGCTTTTAAAAAAATTCTTTAATATACATTAGAAAAAAAATACCCATAGTTTTTGGGGATCCCCTACGTTACATTCACCGTAAGTTACATAAGTTACGGATAAATTTGATATTTTAAAAATTTATGAATAAATTTAAAAAAATTTATAATATTTATAAATAAATTATAAATAAAACAGAGTATAAGGAGTTTTAATGAAATGTTGCAAAAAAACAAAATAAAAAAAAAACAAAAAATGTAAGTTACGGTGATTGTAACTTAGGGGGTCATAGTTTTTACGGTGAAATTGATATGACTTTTGTTGGGGATTTATCGTATCGCGATAAATTGAATGAACGTATTCTTCTTTTTTTCCGGCAATTTTAGGCGGGTTTCGTGTGAACTTGCCTGCTAACGTATCATTTTTTTTTAGTAATGCGGAATATACGATTTTGTAATAGTATTTTCAAAATGCTCTTTAAATAAGATTTTATTATTTATTTAAAAAGTCACACTAATATTTAATATTCTAAAATATATTTTAATTAAGATTTTTTAAATAAGAAATATATTTTTTTTAATTTTATAGAGTTGTTTTCTCCCTCTTTAATTTATAATTTATTACTTTTTATTGAAGAGAAGGAGATAAGTGCTTTAATTATCATTTATTTTTTAAAAAAATATTTATTTGATTAAAATAATATTAACTTATTTATATTTAAAAAATCTTTTGAAAAATAATATATTTTTTAATTAACTTTTTTACAACATAGGTAAGTAAATAGATGTTTGAAAAGTAAAATTAATAAAGTCTTTTGGAGATGCTCTAAGATTTCGGATATGAATAATTGAAAATGGAGTATGATTTTTGCTGGCAATTATTTTTTTCAATAATAGACTTCATTTATTTCCTAAAGATATGGCGAATCAAAAAATCTTATTCTGCTCGTAATAATTATTGAACATCATAATTCTGTACGAGTACTATATAAATGCTCTAATTCAAGATTTTAAAGTGCGAAAAAATTTGAACAAATTTTAAAACCCTGCAGTTTTAAAAATTAGTTTAATAGCATTATGAAATAAATTTTTAAAACCCTGCAGTTTTAAAAATTTATTTCATAATGCTATTAAACCCCACGATTTTAAAGTTTTCTCCGACTTTTCTTGCACTTTGAGATACCGAACCAAAAACCTATTCATGAGTACTATGTCTTTCCAAAACTAGCTAAACAGCATGCAAATTTTAGTTTTATTTGAATTTAATATTTTTGTTATCGAATTTACACAATTTTATTGAGGTGTTAACTTCAAGTATTAACGTTAGATCCTTATCTAATAACTTAAATTTTAATATGAGTAATTAGCAAACAAAGAATATTATGATGGATTCATTAGAAATTTAAAGTCAACTTATAGCTGCGATGTTAATTAATCTATTTTTTAAATTTATTTCATATACGTGATAATTGAATTCATATTTTTATATGAATGAACGATTCAAATGTGGTCTCATTCACATTATACTTATTTCTATTTTTATTATTTTTAATTTTATTCTCACAACCATGAAACAACTCAAAAATCCTTAAAGAAAATACCACATGGTGCTTAGTGAATTAACATCCTCACATGCGAGATCAATTAGAGTCTTATCTAAAATTTTAAATCTAAAGTCACTTGGTGGCTAACTACCTTTAATTAAGTAAATACTTAAATATGATTTCTTAAATGATATAACGTTGTAGTTTGATTAATATTTTCATTTTAAATCACATAACACTCAACTTGCTTATGAGATAAAGCAAAAGCTCAAGTTCTCATTAAATGCGTGGGACCTTGTTTGTTTGATTAATTGGTAAATTATCAGTGCTGCTATGTCTCCCGAGTTAAACTCCGAAATTCCCACTTAAACGACTTCGTTTTGATCTTAAAATTTTTTAATTGGTGCGCCAGCTCTGTGTATGTGTGTATTTTGCGTTCTCCTTCAATGCGTTTCAGCCACATGACGACGTCTGGTTCCTTTCCAGCTCTATGTGTGCGTTTTAGCCACACGACGTCGTCTGTTCATGTTCGGTCAGTCAACTATCAAGTGCAAGCTTCTCCTTTGATTTCCTTCGTGTGTTTTCCGTTCTCCTTCAATCCATTTCAACCACACTCCTTTGATTTCTTTTCAACTATATTTCTCCAGCTACAAAGCCCAAGTACCGAACCTGTAAATTGCAAAACTCGGTTCTGCAAAGTTGATTTGAGTGTTGTGTCAAGTGCGAGTATATACTTCTTTCTTTGGTTTCCTTTCAACCACATTTCTCCAGCTACAAAACTCCAAGTACTATAGAACCTCTAAATTGCAAAACCCCAACTGGTTCCTTTCAATTTGAACGTGGGCTTTGGCATAAGGTAACATATTGAATGAATTTGGGATAACCAACTAATAATATTCTGAATTTGTTTCGAAATTTAATGAATCTAGAGTTGTTTTATTTTGATTTGTGCGTTGAATAGTGAGCATTTGTATCTATTTTAATGTTCCTAAATTTATTGAATTTGGGACAATTAATTAATAATATTCTGAATTATTTTAATTTGTTTGTAAATTTAATGAATCTTGAGCTGTTTTATTTTGATTTATGAGCTAAATTGTGAGCATTTGTATCTATATTAGCATTTGTTTCTATATTATTATTTATAAATTTAATGAATTTAGGATAACTAATTAATAATGTTTTGAATTTGTTTCTAATTTTAACGAATCTAGAGATGTTTTATTTTGATTTGTGAGCTGAAGTAACATTTATTAATTATTATTATTTTGCAGTAATAATGGACGAGGTTGATGAAGTAGAGGTTAATGAAGTCAAGGAATTTCAAGATTTGCAGGAGGTTGATTTTGAAGGAAATAATGAAAAATCGGTGGAAAAAATTGCTGAACCTGAGGTTGGGATGTGTTTTAATAGTCCGGATGAAATGTTTGAATATTATAAAACTTGTGGCCAACAAGAGGGGTTTCTAGTGATGCAGAGATCTTGTAAGAAGGGGGATGATGGGAGAATAAGATATGTGACATTTACTTGCAGGCGAAACGACAAGCCAAAAAGCAAATTCAATCATGTTTTGTGGCTTCAACCTAACAAGAAAATTGGATGCAATGCTAAAATTGGAGGACGTTTGGATTTTGTAAGTGGAAAATGGGTAATAGGAAATTTGTACCTTGAACACAACCATGCCGTAAGTCCGAGCAAGAGTAGGTATTAACGATGCAACTGTACCATTAGTCCTTATGTAAAAAAACAGCTTGAAATCAACGAAGAAGCAAGAATTAAAATGGCTCAAAGTTTCAAGTCTATTGTTGTTGAGGTTGGTGGCTTTAAAAATGTCTCATTCTTAGAAAAGATGCTAAAAATCATGTTGACAAAGCTAGGCGATTAAGGCTTGGAGAAGGGGATGCTGCTACAATTCAAAAATATTTTAAAAGAATGCAAGTAGAAAATGATGGATTTTTCTTCAATCTTGACTTGGATGACGAGGGTTGGTTAAAAAATATATTTTGGGCAGATCCAATAAGCAGGACAGCCTACAAAGACTTTGGAGATGTTGTTACCTTTGACAACACATACCTTACAAATAAATATGACATGCCATTTGCTCCATTTGTTGGAGTTAATCATCACGGTCATTCTATTTTGATACGATGTGTATTGATTTCGTATGAGGACACGGAGACATTTGCGTGGTTATTTGACACATGACTATCATGTATGTCAAGCTCTCCTCCCCTTGGAATCATCACAGACCAAGACAAAGTGATGAAAAATGCAATTGAGATTGTTTTTCCAAATACTAGGCATCGATGGTGTTTGTGGCATATTCTGAAAAAAGTGCCAGAGAAGTTGTGAAGGTATGTAGAATATCATGCTATTAGAGTTTCATTGCATTATGATGGGTGTCGAAGCCAGCAAATATAAATACCTACTCTAACAAAATTGTGTATACTGATTGAGCAGGGTCGTGTCCACAGAGATTCGTAATTATTAAATCCTTTTTAAAATAAAAATGTAAAATTGGGGGATTGTTGACAATAATGAAAATCAATTTAAATTAATAAGAATGCAAATTAAATGTGTAATTCAAAATGGGAAAACTTTGGTTGAAGGAATTAATTCAGCTTTGATTCGACTACTGATCATCGATACAACTATAAATTATTATTGCTTATGAATAGACTGGTTATAGCTACTGAGACACATTAATAGCCAATCTCTCCTTAATTAGTCGATAACCAAGGTACGATCATTGGTTATTTCCCTAATCAATAGACAATCTTAGATACGATCATAAAATTTAATCAATTGACAGCCTGAAAAACTAGAGAGATCCAAATCCTAATTAACAAACGCATATGATGGTTCATTTAAATTAGATTATTTATTTCCATAACACAACGCACTGCTATGTTATTTGCCAAAAATATCAAAATCTTCATACGATGAATCTTTCAATTGGCAATAGATTAAATTGATAATTAAATAGTGGCCAATTATCTAATTAACAAACATAATCATGACAATAATTCAGAGAATAAACAAATACCCAAAAAGCAATAAAATAATTAAAAGCACAAGAAAAATCTCACAGTAATGGTGAATCAAAGCTTCATTAACCTTCAACCAGAAAAATGAATTTAGTTCCTCATGGAGGAAAAGAGAAAACCCTAAAAAAAATAAAAACAATTAATAATCAAATTCTAATTCTCATCTCCCTAATCCTTCTTTATCTCTTCCTTTTATAGTTTTCTTAAAAAGGATAAAGATAAAAATATCTCAAATATTATCTCAAATTACAAGAGTAATAAAAAGATAAAACACGTTAAAATAAAAACGTCGAGTCCGCAGTTGACAGCACGCGCCCACGTCTTATTAACAAACTTCTTCTGAAATCGACTGTTACGCGCCCACGCCTTATCAATAAACTTCTTCTGAAATCGAGAATTTCTCTAGAAAGTCAATCCATCCTCAAACATTATCTTGTAGCTCAATTTAACACCAATCAATAGAATTGTACCTATAAAAATAAAACACAAGTAAATCACAGCTATTAAGTGCAAAACATTGATATAAAAGGGTGTAAACAATGAAAACTAGTGCATGAAATGCACTATAACACATTATGTTGTTTATGATTCACATACTCTTATTAAATTTGAGGAAGCTTGGCATGACATGTTAGATAAATATGATCTTAGTGATAATCAGTGATTAAATGATTTATATGAGGAAAGATATCGTTGGGTCCCATATTTTATTAAAACTACTTTTTGGGCTAGCATGTCAACGCTCAACGTAGTGAGAGTATGAATGCTTTCTTTCATGGGTATGTTAACTCAAAAACAACTTTGAAGCAATTTGTGGAGAAATATGAGAAAGCAATGAAAAGTAAAATTGAAAAAAAATGGCAAGCAGATGCTAGGTGTTTTAGCCAATGAATGCCATGTCGTACCAATTTTGTAATGGAAAAACAAGTTGAGGAATTATACACTATTTTCAAGTTTCAAGAATTTCAACAGGAGCTAATAGATAAGATGTATTGTGAGGTTTTCAGTTGTGGGGGATCAAAATATGAAGTCATCGAAAATGACGGAAAAAGTAAAGAGAAGACTTTTAAAGTTATTTTTGAAAAAGATAATGGTGAAATTCGTTGTGCATGTTTAATGTTTGAATGTAAAGGGATTGTTTGCAGACATGCCATTGCAGTATTGATACGTAACCGTATAACATTAGTTCCTGAGAAGTATATCATTTGGAGATGGAGGAAAGATGTACGGAGATGCTATAGTCGAGTAAAAGTCAATTATGATGTACGTAGTTCCAGCATTGAACATCAGCGATATAAAGAAGGATGCGTTGCTTTTTATAATGTTGCTGATGTAGCTTCAAAAAATGAAGAAAGTCATAAAAGTGTTTTGACTTGGATCAAAAAAGTCATGAAGGATGTATCTCTGAATGTTCGCTGTGAAAACAAAGATATAATTGTTGTTGGTAGAGAAGGAAGTTGTACGAAAATCATACAGGATCCAGTAGTATCTCATCGTAAAGGTCGTCCACCTTTTCAAATGAAGCAAAGACAATTTAAAAAGCTAAAACATAAATCGAACAATACTTCATTGGGTACAACTGTAGAGGTAATTCTATTATGTCAAAGTCATTTATATTAATTTATCACAGTCATTTTTAATTAGTTTAATACAACTTTTAAATATGTCTTGTTTACTTTTGTAGGACTCAGAGGTACACGATTTATCTTTTCAAGTGGCTACTATAATCCCAACACAAGAGAGTAATATGGCTATGGTAATTTTTTTTTTGGAATATCCATTTAATGGTTACTTCTACGTGTTGTTAGTGTTGTTTCATTGTTATTTGTTTAGTAATTTGTATTTTTTTTTTGTACAACAGCTACCACAGCAAGCACTCCCACAACTTGCCTTTTTCCCTCTCTACTATCAGCCTTGGATAAATTATGGAGGAGTTCATCATGTAAACTTCCAACATTTTCTACAACAAGATTTCGAGGATGCTAATCAGACGGAATTTTCAACTAATGAACCAAGCACATGATCGAAGTTAGCTTGTGTTTTGGTGTATTATTTTATTTTTTTCATTGTTTGAATCTATACAGGATATTCAGTTGTTCAATGTAGTTAATTCACATCTATAAATGCAGTTTATATTTATGCTGTTGCAGTAACAAATTAAATATAATTTCTAACATAATATAATGAAATAACTCAAAAACTTATATTTCAAAAGAAAACGTTATTACATGTCTACTAGTCTTTTCTTGTTACATAGTACAATTAAAACAACTTAAAAATAACACTTGAAAAGATAACATAGCAAAACAATCACAAGTATTTTAATATAATCATATCTTGGTGTTTGTCTCCTTCGAAGTTCGTCATCATACAATCGCCTCTGCATTTCACATTCTTGCATATGCTCAAGTTATTTATGACATAATTGAAATTTAATGGATAAACACTCAATCTCCAATGCCAACTTCTTAACCTCCTCCACTAATAAGTCAATTTTTTCTTCACTAAGTTTACTATCTTCTGCCCATCGAAAGTTCTTACATTCTTTACAAAGCCAAAATTGACGATTTGGATTCTTTGTTGTACGTGACATTAATAACTCCATTTGATTACCGCATCCATTATATAGTTGCAACGAGTTTGGAATTTCACTTGTGCTGGATGACATTGTCATTAATTGAATGTTGAAACTACAATACAAAATGAAAAGAAAAGATAAGGAAAAAAGAGCATTACAATAAGAATAGTCAGCAATAATTCAAAAAAATAAAATAAAAATAATTTATGTGCCCAGGCCAAACACTAACAGGCAGTGATCAGCAAAGATTTCAGTTCAGATTATTTCAATCCAACTTGTAGACTAATTGAACTGTGACAACAGCTAAGCTTAATAAAGAGTAAAGCCTCCAGGCCTTAGATTTGTGCTTGCTTTTTTGAATTTAGCTCTGTGCTTTTGAAGTTTGTGCTTGGTTGTGTTTTAATTAACTCAACACTTTGGTTTGGTCTTGGGTACTAATAATTCAAGGCTCACACCCAATTCAAGGCCAAACACTAACAAAACGATGAGTTGGTTAATGGATGATTTCGCTAATCTAGCCAGAAACTTTATAACGATCATTGACAGCACTAATCTAGCCAAGTTCTGATGTCACAATCAGTCTATAAATCAACAACACCTTATCTGATGAAGCTCATCATGAATAAAGCAGTTGGTTAATGGATGATTCCGCTAACATGAAGTATAAAAAAGTGGAAGACTAACACATATCTAGTCAAACTATTTTTTTATCAACATAATTGGAAGACAACAGCTTTGCTCCTCCCATTTTTAATTGTTGTTTTCACATTACAGTCAATTACAACATTAAATATGTGTTGGAATCCCTATTCAGTAGCAGACTATAAGGCCTAAAAAGACAATAGATTTGCAAACATGGTCACCTTAGGCCTTATAGGATTGAATGGATTCCACAACACACCCTGAATATTACGTGATAGTTAATGTAATGCAATTGGCAATCTAGCACAAACACATATATGCCAAGTTGTTTAACCACAGCTATGAAGGAGTTGAAATTTTCAAAATGGGAAATGCCTAGCTATATACTAGTACAGATCTTAACAGCTCAGCTTTACAACTATTGTGGAGAATATTCTCATTTAAATGTTCAAACACTTCTTCCTTACAAACATAATCTCTAAAGGCTGCACAGTAAAATTGGAGATCAGCTGATCCCATCTAAGTGATGATAATACATTCCAAAAGAGAAAAGAACCACTTGCCAAAGCACTCTGGAATAAAAAAGGGTTTGTTAACAGTTTTAATTTGTTTCACGAAGCTACATAATTGCAATAATATAAAAAAGCCCCTATGACATGGAATTAACAATGCTGGTTTGCCAAAAACCACACAATATCCAAGAGGAAATAAGGAACAACACAAAAGAAACCTTCTCCACTGGATAGGAGAATAAGTACCTTCAGCTACAGAATGGCAGGTATACCCGGAATTTTCAGATTAAGCTCTAATAGGTAGTGGACACAAATGCCAGTTTAAATTTTAGAGTAATAAGCCATTGATTATAACATCTAATATGTTTTTGCCGTATGACATTTACATTCAATTCCAAGAACATAATAGAAAGCAAACAGAGTAATTGACAACATAAACAAAAACACAAGCACACAAACACAATCGGGAGTAACAATCAGCCAAAACCTCAATCAACAATTACCTAAATCAAGTGCAGAAGCATGACAACATAAACACAAACACAAACACATAAACACTATCGAGAGTAACAATCAGCAAAAACCTCAATCAACAACTACCTAAATCAAATGCAGAAGCATTACCTCAAGTGTAGAATTATCTCGTTCGTTGTGGCTGTTGGTGTTACGTGATGGTCTTGGGGAGCCGTGGCTGGGCTTTGTGAGGGGAGTTGTGGCTGGTGCTTTGTGAGTGTCGGCTGTCACGTGACTGTCGATGATGGCAGCGGTGGTGGTTGGGCTCGCGCGATGATGGTGAGTTATGGGTGACAGTGGTTGTGTGTAGTGGCTAGAGAGCTCGATCGACGATGGCGAGATTGCAATTGTGGCTGGAGATCTCGATGGACAATGGGATGCAATTGTGGCTGAGTTGAATCAAAACAGTGAGTTTTTGGCTTGATCAAAACGGTGAGTTTCAATTGGGGGCTTGATTCGGGGCGTAAATTCGGGGTAAGTAGCATTTTCCGTAGATTATTTATCCAATTTTGACCTTTTATCTTTTTAAGGCAGAAGTTTCGTGAATCTATCGTCTTTCTTTTGATTTAGCCTAAAAGCTAATGGATTCTAAAGGAGAGTAATTATTTACCATCAACACTGCAATTTAGATATTTGCCAAGTTTGTTAACAAAACTTCATTTTTTTTGCTACATAATGTATCTATACAAAAACACGTATATATTACTTTAATAGACAATTCTAGCCAAATGTGATGTACCTTTCTTTAGCGTAATAATTTTGCCAATTCAAATTAATTCTTTAGATTTACAATGTGACAATAATAAATTAACTTTAAGGTAAATTTAATATTGTATTAGAATATTCTAATATTTACAATCAAGAATTAAGAAATTATCAAATCTTTTATTGATAGCTAAACTATGGAACAATTTTCATGTGTAAGGTTTAGATCATACTATGTACTTATAAGTATAAAATCCTAATACAAAGTTGAGACAATCTATCTTCACAGCTTCCGTTATAATGAAAGATATGGTCTATATCACATAAAAATTATTTAATACAATGAATAGTCTTCATTGAAGATTTAATAATATTGTCATAAGATGTTAATGCTAAATATTTACCAAATATGATACAACACATCGTTAGTTTATAATATTATATTTGCTTCTACCTAATATACACATCTACTGTTTGGTATGCAAAAGAAAATAAGCACTACATTTTGTAAACTATATGAAAAAAGTATATTAAAGTAACATATCCGTATGTTTAATAAATTGAATTAAGGTTATGTCCATGCAAGGAAGTTCACTACTATATAATTTTGTTTTTATAATTTCTCAAAAGGAATATTTAGTTGAATTATTTTGATTTTTTATTTTAAAAAATAAAAAAATTGACTATAATTTATCACGAGAAGATAGAGAGAATTAGAGATTTTTTTAAGTAATTTTATTTTCTTTTCACAAACTGAATAGGTGGTGTGGTCTGCATAGAGGTGGGGCCCATCTTGTACGTGCATTTGACAAAAATCTTGTGATTAGATGGCAAACAGGCCGTATCATGTATGCTATGTGTTTCGTACCGTTTTTAATTTTTTTTTAAAAAGGTCTAATTTATCATTTTGTGCCACTTATACCGTACTGTACTGTATATAAAAAAATATATTAATTTTTTTAAAGGTATATATAACTTGTTAGTATATTTTTTTAAGTCTATATATATTTTTATTTATGTGTCTTTATTTAAATTTAATAAAATTAAAAATTCAAAACTCAAGTACATATTTAATAATAATAAATTAATAATAATAAGAGAATATAATTTTAATTAATAAGTTTGACTTTATAGTATTAGAATTCTTTTATAATACTTAACAACAACAATAATAATAAATTTTTTTTAAGGGTTAACTTAATTATTAACTTGAAATTACGTAGAATTATATATCATAGTTTATAAATAATACAAATATATATTTATAAAATCATGATATTTAAAATTTTATTTATTAAAATCATGATATAAATTATTTATTTAATAAATCATAAATATAAATCATTTATAATTTTTTTGAAACTAAGGATTAAATAAATTTAAAAAACTTAAACTAATAAAATATATTAAAAAATTTAATTTCAAATTATTTATAAAATTATAAAATTTTAAGTTTACTTTATTCAATTTCAAGTTATTTATAAAATCATAAAATTTTTAGTTTACTTTTTATTAAAAATAAAACGTGCTTATTGCGTGCTTTTTGATGTACAGTTCTTTGACACATCTCTAATCGTGTCGTATTTTTAAGACCCGTATGTTTAAAATTCTAAGTTCAGCTTGGCCTATGTGCGTGCCATGCTATGTCGCGTACTTTACTGAAACGTATTCCTATCGTGTTGTGCTGTAGGAAAATAGATCGTGCCCGTACCGTATCTTATACTGTCCGGCCCGTTCGCTACCTCTAATTAGAACCGGAGAAGCAATTGACGTATGACACGTGGACATTGATAGGGGTGAGAAAAAATGGGGCGACTATTGAGTGTTGTAAAGCCGGGTTGTTTTTTTCACATAAAAAAGGATGTGGTCATCAAGATTAGTGGGCCCACATGATGTCCTGTCAATGGGGTCCATTGGTTTTTATGTTAACAGTAGTCATATTCGACGGAAAAGTTGGATAGAGGACTCACCGAAATAGAATACTGTATATATCGGTGATTTTTGTTTACAAGAGTAATGATAGAATTATAATTTTTGTGTAAATTTATTTTATATAAATTGAAATGATATAGTTAAATTAAATATATTTTTTTTTATTATTTTATTTTTATTATTTTGTAACTAATAAATTTATGTTACATCAGTTTATATAAAATAAATTTATATAAGAACTTATAGTTTTATCATTATTTTATTGTGTTTTGAAAGATAAGATAATTTGATTTTACATTTGAATAATGAAAAATTTATAATATCTTTATTATTTTTATCAAAATTATTATTTAAAAATTATATTTATTATATATTATTAGCTTTTACTTAATTGTTACAATTTTATTTTTCACAATAACTGTAATTTTAAAAATTACAATATCTCAATACTAAACAGAATTTTATTCACAATTCTTTTGTTAGTTCATGAATATTCAAGAAATTATTGCTATTTAGTTTGTAAAACAAAGAAACGATTAATTTTGTTTCATTCCAATGAGATTAAGCAGTTGTAAACTAATAGATGGACCATTAAACTTTCTTTATCGACAGGGATAAAAAGTTGGTGCACAAAGAAAATGATTGTCGATGCATAAAGTACTGAAACAAAGTTTTAACATGATTTATTTTATTTTTAAACCGTAAGCATATTGTGTTGCACGCGGTACAAAATCTATGGTCAAGAGTTCATTGAGATCCACGTGAAACTCATATTGAACAAATCTTAACTGTTAATTTAGCACTTAAACAACCAGCAAAAGCTCAGTTGAGCATCGAAACCCGGTCCAAATTTTTTATCCAAAATTTTGCAACTAAAAGAGGGTGTAATTCATAATTAATAAGGACCATTAATTTATGGGCTTTCGTAGCAAAATTATGGCCGAAGAGATTTTGGGCCATATCTCGCGAGGGTTATCTAGTGTCAAGTGTGTCCATGCTCTCAAAAGCTTCAGGCTAGAAATGGAACGTGGAAAAGTTGAATACATAGCCCAGGTTAAATCAGTTGGTTCAAAAGCTTCAGGCTAGAAGTCAAGTGTGTCCATATCAATGGTAGTTTTGAAATTGGGGGCATTAAGGCGGTTGGTTTACGGAGGCCATAGAAGTAGATTTTATTTCTTTTTAAGCAAAAACGAAGCTAGTCTTTTGTGGCCATCTGTCAACTAAATTTTTCTATTTTGTGTTGAGGACAGACTAATTAATTATGAATTACTTCCTCCTCTAGTTACACAATTCTGTCTACAAACATTCTTTGGTTCCGAAAAAAGGCCTGCATAAGCATGATACGTATAATTAACTTGTGCAACAATGAGAAATGAAGGCAAATAGTTAAAACTCAAATAGTAATAATGATTACTATGGCTTCTGGATTCCCATTTAAGCAAGAAAAGGCAACCTTCATGATTGATACTAACTTGCTCTGAACGTCGAACAATCGAACAGGTGGAAGCCAAGGATCCAACATTTCATCAAGTGGCATTGGAAGATGAAGCTGAAACTGCGGAAATCACTTCCCATACTAACACCCTGAAACTGTACACGTCGTATTTTTCTGTGAATTTGATTGTGTACGCAAGCTCTGCAAGGTCAAGGAAAAATAAAAAAGAGAAAAAAATGTTTACTCTCTTTTTAAGGATCAAGTCAATACAGATGCTGCAGTTCATATTCAGGAGCAAAAGGTGGGTCTGGGAATAATAATCAGAGATGCAGAAGGAGGTTTTGTAGCTGCAGCTATGAAAACATCCAAGTTTTATGACAACATAGCTTATGCAGAAGCTGAAGCAATAAATATGGGGATTGAAGTAGCAGAGGCAGCAGCAATTCGGCCTTTGATAATTGAGAGCGATTGTTTAGAGGCAGTAAATCAAATCATTGGAAAAAACAGGAACAATTCAGAGCTTTCATGGATTATCTCGGAAGTCCAAAATCAGATGCAAAGGCTTAAGGAAGTTAAAGTTCAGTTTACTTCAGGAACCTGTAATGGCATTGCTCATGACTTAGTAAAGAAAGCTCTAAATGTCAATGAACCTGTTCAGTGGCTGGGCCTTCGATATTTAGGTAAGTTGGCAAGTTGCTAGATGGTTCTAGAGCCCTCCATCCAACCCTATAAATAAGCCACCACCCTTGCCATTTTGCACACAACACACACCACAATTCCAGCACACACAACACAACATACATATAAGCTCTCAAGCTCTCTTGCAAGCTCTTTTGTAAATTACTTTTGAGAGTAATAAAGTTCTATAATTTGACCACATTGCTCTTGCTTCTCTCTAGCGTTTGTATAAGCATTTTTTGCTTAGCTAGTTCGAGAAGTGTTCTAGCCTTACTTAGCGACTCACGTGCTAGAAGTTGACTAAGTGCCGCACGGGTTTGCTGTGCAAAATACTCATCCCGTGACAAATAGTATCAGAGCTAAGTTTTGCATCCACATAATCTAGTTCACGAGCAATGGTCAACCCTTCTAGCATAATACAAGAGGGCGTAGTTGGTGTGGAGTCTCTTGAGACAACTCGTGGCCGCAAGGAGGGACGCGCACAAGCTAAGTCCCGTGGCAAGTCCAAGGGCGCTTCTGTAGATGCCTTGGAGCCTCGCGTCGCCACGCTCGAAACATCCATGTCCGCTGTCTAGGACACCCTCGATACTTTGGAGGTGAGAGTGGATGGTCTTGAGGGCGACTATAGTGAGTTCACAGTAGCCACCAAGGCCCTCATGCAAGACCAAGACGACTCTCTTCGAGGGGAGTTTCGAGCATTCCATGATGAGCTGATGAATTTGCGTAGCTTCGTACAAAGCGAGCTACGAGCGATCCGTGCGGAGGTGGATGAAGTCCGCTCGGATTGGGCATGGCACAAGTGCACACTTACGCCTAGCCTGACTTCGACAAGCACGAGTGATGCGCGTCGGATCGAGGTGCCAAAGCCCGACACCTATGATGGTGCGCGAAATGCCACTGTCATGGAAAATTTCCTCTTTAGGCTGGAGCCATACTTCGATGCCATGGGTGTTCGTGATGAGGCATCGAAAGTAGGCACTGCGCTCACGTTTCTTTGAGGCACTGCACAACTATGGTGGCAGCGGAAGCATGGTGAGATGGGCAAGGGCATATGCGCCATCAACACTTGGGCCAAGTTCCAATGGGAACTCCGCAAGCATTTTTCCCCAAGCAATGCAGAGAAGGAAGCACGAGTGCGCCTTCGTTGGCTCAAGCAAACAGGTAACATCCACGATTACATCAACGACTTCCCTACTCTTATGCTTGAGATAACCGACATGTCCGATAAGGACTCTCTCTTCTACTTCCAAGATGGCCTCAAGGATTGGGCCAAGGCGAAACTTGACAGGCGTGGTATACAAACTCTCGATGACTTCATCGCTATTGCGGAATCACTTGCTGATTACTCTGCCCAACCCAAGGACAAGAGGCCTAGTCACGGCAAAGGTGAGGGAGAGGGCCGGAAGGACAAGGGCCAAAATCGGAAGGATTAGGGCAGAAAAAGCCTTCGAGCGGCAAGAATGGGCAAAGCAAACCGAATGCAAAACAACCGCCCAAGCCTCGAAGCCCATGTTTGATATGCAATGGCCCTCATTGGGTACGCGACTGTCTGGAGAAGAAGTCGCTTAATGCCCTAGTCGCGCAGCTCAAGGGCCAAACCACACCTTCGACGGAGGAGTCCCAACACAACATGGGTACCCTCCAACGCATTGCCGCACTCACAACTCACCCACCAGCAGCCTCAAAGAGTTGGCTCATGTACGTGAGTGCGAACATCAACGGCCACACTGTTCATGCCTTGCTCGACACTAAAGCCACGCATAACTTCATTTCCGAAGAAGAGGCCAAGCGCCTAGGTCTCAAGATCACCAAGGAAGGAAGCACCATGAAGGCGGTAAACCACCTGCCAAGCCCATTGCAGGCACCGCACAAGGAGTGCGTGTAACACTCGGGACGTGGAGCGGGAAGCTCGATTTCTCCGTCGTGCCCATGGATGACTTCAAGATGGTCTTCGGCATGGAATTATTTGACAAGGTACATACCTTCTCCCTACTAGCTACGAACTCCCTAAGCCTCCTCGATGGGAGTAATGCATGTATGGTTCCCGCCGAGCGCTCCAAGACCACGGATAAGACGCTCTTGGCCATGCAATTCAAGAAATCTTTTCAGAAGGATCCTAGCTTCTTGGTCTCTATTCGGGAGTTGAACAAAGGAGAATGTTGCTCAAGCTCATCGAGCCAAGTCCCACCACCTATCGAAGAAGTCCTCGACGAATTCAAGGACGTTATGTCTCTGAAACTTCCATAAAAGCTCCCACCTAGACGAGAGGTGGATCATGAGATCAAGCTAGAGCAAGGCACAAAGCCACCGGTCTTTGTGCCCTACCGTATGGCGCTACTAGAACTTAGAGAGTTGCGGAGATAACTCAAAGACTTGCTGGATTTGGGCTACATTCGCCCATCAAAGGCTCTATTCGGTGCACCCGTGCTCTTCCAAAAAAAGAAAGACGGATCTCTCCGGATGTGCATCAACTATCGGACACTCAACAAGATCATCATCAAGAATAAGTATTCGATCCCGTTGATTGCGGACTTGTTCGACCAACTTGGTAAAGTGCGATACTTTACCAAGCTCGACAATGGGTCCAGGTCTTTACCAACAGTGTATCGCCAATGGAGATGAGCCAAAAACAGCATGCGTAACCAGGTACGGATCTTTCGAATTCCTTGTTATGCAGTTTGGTCTCACCAATGCACTGGCCACATTTTGTACTCTTATGAATAAAGTCCTCCAACCATTTCTTGACCGCTTTGTCTTCGTGTACTTGGACGACATAGTGGTGTATAGCACCACAATTGAAGAACATGCACAACACTTGCGGCAAGTTCTCCAAGTATTACGAGAGAACGAACTCTACCTCAAGATGGAGAAATGCTCATTTGCTCAACAAGAGGTGGAGTTCCTCGGCCACAAGATAGCAGATGGGAAGTTGATGATGGAGAATGCGAAGGTGAAGGCCATCCTCGAATGGGAACCTCCCACAAAGGTACCAGAACTCCGATTTTTTCTCGAATTGGTGAACTACTACCATCGCTTCATCAAGGGTTATTCAGTGAGAGCGGCACCTTTGACCGACCTACTTAAGAAGAACCGTACATGGCATTGGTCCGAGGATTGCCAGCACACATTCGAGGAGCTGAAGAAGGCAATTTTCGAGGAACCTGTCCTTGTTCTTCCGAAGCACACAAAGCTATTCGAGGTTCAAACAGATGCCTCTGACTTCACCATTAGTGGAGTACTTATGCAAGAAGGCCACCCTATAGCATTTGAGAGCTGAAAGCTAAATAACACGGAACGCCGCTACACCGTGCAAGAAAAGGAGATGACTGCAATCATTCATTGCCTACGCGTGTGGTGACACTACGTGCTTGGCTCGCACTTTGTGATCTTAACGGATAATGTAACCACGAGCTACTTCCAAACGCAAAAGAAGTTGAGACCCAGCAAGCAAGGTGGCGGGACTTCGCTGCGGTGTCGACTACCGACTGAGAAGTACAAGCCTGGCAAAGCCAACGTCATTGCGGATGCTCTAAGTCGCAAAGCGGAGTTGGAAACTCTTAGTATGAGCCAACCAAAGTCTGACCTTGTTGAACACATGAAGGAAGGTCTCCAACAAGATCCGCTCACAAAAGACTTGTTGGGAAAAGTTCTCAAAGGCAAGACAAGGCAATTTTGGCAAGAGGAAGGCATCCTCCTCACCAAAGGAGATCGACTCTTCGTGCCAAGGTGGGGAAATTTACAGAAAAAGGTAATCAAGGAGTGCCACGACTCGAAATGGGCTGGGCACCACGGAGTAGAGCGCACGACCACACTTGTCCAAGCCTCATACTTTTGGCCACACATGAGAGAAGATATCGAGGCCTACGTGCGAACTTGTCTTGTATGCCAACAAGACAAGACAGATCACTAACTTCTGACAGGATTGTTGGAGCCCCGCGATAAGATCGAGCCATGGGAAAGTGTTACCATGGACTTCATCTCGGCCTTGCCAAAATCGAAGGGTGCGAAGCATTATGGTCGTGGTCAACCACTATAGCAAGACGCGTGACATTTATCGCCGCTCGGTCGATTGCAGAAAGCGGATGAAGTTACTCGCGCTTTTCATCAAGCATATCGTAAAGCTATGGGGAGTTTCGAAGAGAATAGTGACGTCGAGACCTAAGATTCACCGCCGCTTTTTGGACTCTTCAAGATGTGGGAATCGACTTCAAATTCTCGACAAGCTTCTATCCCAAACCGATAGCCAAACCGAGCGCATCAACAACCTTCTCGAGATGTATCTAAGGCGTTATAAATTCCCAGGCGAGATTGGGCTAAGTTCTTTGGATGTTGCCCAATTCTCATACAATTTTCAACGAAGCGAGGCTACGCGCAAGAGTCATTTCGAGATTATCATGGGATTCCGGCCTATGGCGACTTGCCCAATGCCATAGCCTCGACATATGGAGGGGAAAAGCGGCTCGCTCATAAGCTCGCCGCGAATGGCACGAGGAAGTGGACATCACGCGAGCATATCTCGACAAAGCCGCGGAGGAGAATGAAGAAATGGGCTGACTCAAAGAGAAGCCATGTTGAATATAAGGAAGACGATCAAGTCATGTTGAAGCTTTTACCCCAACAGTTCAAGACATTATGGAAAGTGCCTGAGGGTTAGTGAGGTGTTCACGAGGGGCCTTTCCAATAATCGAAGTGTCGGCAAAGTCTCGTACCAGCTACGCAACTCGTCAAGACTCAAGATCCATCCGGTCTTCCACATGAGCTTGCTCAAGTCATATCGTGAAGATGCGGAAGACCAACCGAGGAAAGTCGAGGCGTGCCCTGACCGCCGATGTCACAAAGATATGACAAGGATGTGGAGTACATCATTCTTGATTGCGTCATTTGAAGGAGGGCATTTTGCATACAATGAGTACTTGGTGAAGTGGGGGAACCTCCCTGAAAGTGAAGCAACATGGGAACGTGAAGAAGACCTATGGCAATTCACGGAACATGTCCAAAATTACAAGCACGAGAACGCGACGAGGACGCCGCGAACATAGGTGGGGAAGGAATGTCACGGGCCACTCAAATATCCCACAATCGGAGGCTAAGTTTGTGCACGCACGCTCACTCAATAAAAATGTGAGGTGTGCTTAGCAAGGTCTAGCCTTAGTTCTAGAATTCTCTACAATTTGTAAATATCTTAAATTCTCTAGAACTTAGCATTTAAGCCCTTAGATATTTAGGCAAGTTGGTTGTTAGGTGGTTCTAGAGCCCTCCATCCAACCCTATAAATAAGCCACCACCCTTGCCATTTTGCACACAACACACACCACAATTCCAGCACACACAACACAACATACACATAAGCTCTCAAGCTCTCTTGCAAGCTCTCTTGTAAATTACTCTTAAGAGTAATAAAGTTCTATAGTTTGGCCACATTGCTCTTGCTTCTCTCTAGCGTTTGTATGAGCATTATTTGCTTAGTTAGTTCGAGAAGTGTTTTAGGCTTACTTAGCGACTCACGCGCTAGAAGCCGACTAAGTGCCGCACGGGTTTGCTGCACAAAATACTCATCTCGTGACATGCAGCTATGAAAATATCCAAGTTTTATGACAACATAGCTTATGTAGAAGCTGAAACAATAAATATGGGGATTGAAGTAGTAGAGAGGCGGCTACTGATTCGGCGGTTGATAATTGAGCGCGATTGTTTAAAGGCAATAAATCAAATCATTGGAAAAAAACAAGAACAATTCAGAGCTTTCATGAATTATCTCGAAAGTCCAAAATCAGATGCAAAGGCTTAACGAAGTTAAAGTTCAATTTACTTCACGAACTTGTAATGGCATTGCTCATGACTCAGCAAAGAAAGGTCTAATAGTCAATGAACCATTCCTTTGGCCGGGCACATATCCACCTCATCTTTTCACCTCATCTTTTGTATTTTTCTTAGTTTATGAAAGTATGCTTTCCTCTCAAAAAAAAAAAAAAAAAAAAAAAAGATCAACGCGTAAATTAGTATAACTCGATAGAATGTGTTGTATGATAATATTCCTCAAAATGGCAACAAATGAATATTACAAGGTATCGGCAATGCCTTTTATCCCGTTCACTCTCTGACTCCAACCCAATTAACTCTTTTGTAGCTGCATTAATTGCTCAAGATTATGGCCAATCTACCCCTTTCAAGAAATTCACAAACTAAAATTGAAAGTCACCCTTGTTTTACAATGCTCCGATGTTGTATTTCGCTAAGAATTCTTTAATTTTGATCAGCCATCCACATTGATCAAATATAGGGCATCAACTAATTAACTTTGACATAACAAAATTAAACATCCAGAAAAAGATTAACTTGGTAGAGGTCGGTATAAGAATCAAATGTAAATTAAATCATTCAACCGAAATTCAATCGAGTTTTAACCATCAAAGTTATTATCACAACATTGGAGATTCTACTAAGTATAAGCCATTGAGCATTCAAGACAATTGGCGAGAGCTATAAGTTCCTTCAAATCATTTGCTCAAAGCTAAGACAAATCATTCCAAAAATGTCTTTAAAAAAAAAAAAAAAAAAGATCAAAGCTATTACCGATGAAAAGTAATTTCAAATTCACAAATTTTTTAAAAAAATATTGGTACCAAAATTTCAAATTTATCAAGCCAAGAAATGAACTCGCCTAGCTACCACCATGGGAATCGGCGAATGGATTAGTATATTAATCCGAAATAGATGAAATTAAGAAGTCGATTTTGCATTTAGTGCAGTAAGGTTAAATGTCAGACAAAGTCGGATCACTTATTTGAAAAATACTAATTATTATTGGTTTGAGAACTTATTTGAAAAATACTAATTATTATTGGTTTATTTGATTTTGGTTAAATCACAAGGACTACATTGTAAATTATCCTCAATTTTTATTTTTCCCCTATTTATTACTTTCTTTTGACATTTAATTTGACATCATCAATAAGTAAGAAACACCCATTAAATACAAGTACACACTTTCAAGTTTACGTTTGAGGGGTTCTGTTTGTACATGTTGCAAGAAATAATTTTTAATTATTACAAACTCTGCCCATCTACTAATCTAGGTCTTCATTGTATGAGAATCGACATGTCCTCAAACGTACTCACCACCGCCCCACGTTCTTTTAACTAAATCTAAGGAATGAGCAAACTTTATTTGTAAATGAAAACCGTAACAAACAAACTATAGTTACATGAGAAAAATAAACCAAGCAAATTAGAAGTGTACTTAGAAATTAAGACTCGGTCAAGTCACCGATGTAAATCTGTAGTTGTTGGATCATCCGCATGGTTGGTCTAGACTCTGGACTCTCGTTTAAGCATGAAAAGGCAACCTCCATGATTGATATCAGTTTTTCTTGAACACTGCATGATGGAGTTGGAAGCCGTGGGTCCAAAGATTTCATCAAGTGCTTATGTTTGGCTGATGATGAAGATGAAAGCGAAGAAAGAAAATCTCTTGGATGCTTTCCTTTGATCACTTCCAACACTAACACTCCAAAACTGTACACATCGCATTTCTCGTGATCTTCATTGTGTAAGCAAGCTCGCAAGGTCAAGGACAAAATAAGAAAAAATGCTTACGTTGTTTTAAGATAAATTTGCATAAATTAGTAAGCTTTTACAAGTGTCTTGAATGTACTTAATTTTTTCAGCAGATTCTAGTTACATTGTTCTCATTCGCACTCCATAACATAAAAATATTCCTTAAAATGGCAACAAACGAATGCTAAATACCCGTGCAATGTATCCGTATGTGCCGCAAATTGATCGATTGGGCCGAGTGTCACGCGTAGAAACTTAGCAATTCCAAAGTCCGCAACATGAGCTTCATATTCCAAATAAGCCCAACAAGTTCTTACTTGATATGTCTCGATGGACAATCGGAGGAAAGCGATCCATGGTGCAAGTAAGACAAGGCATCACCACACCTTTGATCACATTCATTCTCTCACTCCAACCCATTCTTGTCTTTTTGCATCACCTTGTTCAAGATCGTAGCCAAGCTACCCTTTCAAGAAATTCATATACCAAAAAGAAAGGGCATGTGAGCAAAATCCATAAAACTTCACAATGTTTCGATGTCGAGTCTTTGTCAACGCCTCAACTTGGTCAAGAACTCTTTTTGATCTATAGTTTGATCACATGGGAGTGGTGAGTGAAATTTCTTAACGGCCGACGACTTAGGATGGTAGCTCGACTCTGTAAACACTTCCATGTCCACCATTGCCAATGCAATATTTTGCATCAAAATCATTAATTCTTTGTAACAATTTCATCGTATTACAAGTTTCCCTTGAAATTTAATATAGAAAGCAATCCCCAAGGGTTTTGGTTGTTCTCTGTCGATCTCCGAGTCTCGATTTTTTGCTTTGAAGAAGCGAAGAAAATTGATATCAACGCAATTGAAACAAATAGTGCTCAAAAGAGGGAATACTATTGCAAACCACTTAGCTCAGAGTTTCGTTTTGTTGCCTTAGAGGTTTACATGGTTGCAATCCTTTGCACTTCCACACAATCCTTTGTTCCTTTAATGCTTCCACTTTGAAGCTCCAAAATGAAATCTTTGTGCTACTAGGAATTGGACCCGTGTAATTCATTGTAGGATATGTCAATGAGTAACAACCCGTGCATTCCTTCAAAGCAACTTGGAATTGATCCAAACAGGTTGTTGTGGGAGAGGTTCAACTTCTCCAAGCTTTTCATATTACAGATCCGAGATGGTAATTTTCCTCCAAGAAAGTTGTGACTCAAATCTAATTGAAAGTTGAACCAAGTTCTCAATTCCTTTGGTAATTCTTGGACAAATGGTTTGTTCCTTAAGCCCAAGTAGTGCAATTTCACAAGTTGCCAAGACTTTCCGGGACTGAAATATTGAACCTATTTGCGAGATAAGTCAAGGTATTCAAGTTCAATAAGTGAGTCGATTTTGTAGGTAGACATCCTGTAAGTTGATTCCCTTTTAAAATGAGCTTACTTAGAGAATTTAACTTTCCAAGTTCCTTTGGAATCTCCCAACTATATGATTCATGAAAGATCAAGTGCTTGTAGTTGAGACGAAGTTTCCAATCTCACGCAAAGATCTACCGAGTAATGTTATTCATCGAAACATTGAGAGTGCCTAATTTTGGGCATT
Organism: Luvunga scandens; assembly: GCA_030449905.1. NCBI lineage: Eukaryota > Viridiplantae > Streptophyta > Magnoliopsida > Sapindales > Rutaceae > Luvunga > Luvunga scandens. Next base: position 56,554 of record JASUUG010001222.1, read on the forward strand.
TTCCCCGATTAGATGAGATTTCACCGTAAAAATTGTGCGGTGAGATCATGAAAGTTAGGTTAGGATAAATGCCCAATGCTTGATATATTTCCGGTGAAGGTTGTTTCCATTAAGGCGACTCGGATTAAGCTTGTGCAATTTCTCAAGCTTTTTAGGGATTGTTCCTCGAAAATGGTTTCCGAAACACCAAAATCTTTGTAGTGCTCCACCTCGACAAATATTATGCGGTAAATAACCTAAAATGGTTGTTATCCAATCCTAAGCGTGGTTAACATAGGGATTGTCGAGGGTTGGAGGAATGGAACCGGATAGGTTGTTATAAATGAGGACTAGTTCTTTTAGGTTGGTCAAATTACTAATGATGGTGGAAGAACCCCTTTAAATTGATTTTGGTTCAAATCGAGAATGCTAAGAGACCTCATCTTTCCAATTTCATCCGAATGGAACCAAAAAGCTCGTTTTGAGACAAACGAAAGTTGATAAAAGGTTAGATTACTATAGGAACGTGGAATATAACCGGTAGAGTTGATTGTCATTCAACCGTAAATCAAAAAGAGACTTTAATTTTCCTATACTTGACGGGATAGAACTAGAAAGTGCATTTCTATAGAGGTACAAATAAATTAAGTTGCTCAAATTACCAAACGAAAGAGGGATCGGACCACTAAATTTGTTATTGCTCAAATCTAGTTGGGACAAAATTTCATGTTTTCAATATACGGAGGAATGAAACCAGAAAGTGAATTATCATTAATAACCAATCGAGACATGTAGCTCAAATTTCCTAAAGGAGAGATTGAACCGTTCAAGTAGTTAGAGTATAAGTAAATATCCTCCGTAGAACTTAATTGGCCTAATTCTGGTGGAATTGAGCCATCTAATTGGTTAAGCTGAATGTGAAGAACCTCCAAGTGACTCAGAAGACCAATCTCTGGTGGAATATTTCCATAAAATTGATTGGATCCTAAATAAAGGTATCTGAGATTCGAAAGGTTACTGATTTGAGGCGGGATGGTACCAAAGAATCCATTCCAGGTGAGATCAAGATAAGCAAGATGAGGAAACGACGAGAAAGAGAGATCATGAAGCGTACCGTTTAGTCCTATATTTGGGAGGCTGATGTTGATGACTCTTCCAGCATCATTGCAGCTGATTCCGGACCAACCACACGGGCTTATTTTGGATGAAACATTGGTGGCGTCGTGAATCCACGACGAAAGGAGAGATCGGTTATGGTTTTGAAGGCTGGCTTTCCATTTGAGAAGAGCATCAGCTTCTTCATTAGATTCAGAAGAAACAGTTATTAAAAACTTAACAAAAAAAATATGATCAGGAAAACAAGTGGAGGAACTACCGCATTGGGGGTTGGTGACCCCATTGATATTATCAAAACACAATCAAATATATAAAGTTCAACCGATGTTTATCGAAACTCAAAAGATCTTTTGATGGCTCTTAGCTTTTGAAAACATACAACGGTGCAGAAAACAAGCATGCTGGACTCAAAATTTATAGAAACCCCACACAAAAGCAATCGAGGTTCAACGAGTCAATGCGTCAGGCAGGGAAGATTTTTCCAATGTTTGATAAGGTGGAAGAGTCTTCCAAGATAAGGATATTTATTTACAGAAAACGGTTCACTTTGTTGCAGTGCGGTGAAATCAATCACCGTTTGAGCCGTATGTCATGTTCTTCCGCGTAGATATACGACTTGTTGGTAAAATTAACTAGTAGTGTAAATTTCTTTGGTACGGTAAAGGAGAGTAAATTAATCTGGTTAACTTAGTTTGGTGGCACAAAGCATATTCGCGTTGAGTATTCAGTGTGCAATTCATAAAACGTTAAAATTGTCTAGGCTTTTAAAGCTAATAAATTATTAGATCAGTGGTGAAATTTTTTCCATAGAGATTCTTCTCATTTGAAGAGCAACAATTCAGAAAATGTTAAAAAGTTCAGGCTTTTCCACTAGAGCCGACAAACAATAAAAATAATGCTCATAGTTTTTCTACCAAAGATTCTTCTATCTTCTTTTTTATTATTTTTTGTTTTTTAAAAGAAAAGTCATCCTCGGAAATAGAATAAAAATATTGGTGATTAAGATTAATAGACAAATTGATCAAGGTTTTGGATCCCTACTGTACTGAACAAACTTGTTGACGATGGCGTTTGTCTCCCGAAAGTTCATGCCAGCCAATGAAAGGAAAATAACATCCGTGCCTAAAGTCTAAATAGTCTGGTGTCTTTTTCACACCCGTCACGTTTGTCATTGTATGCCTCTTTATCCCACTTGTCCACGTGTCCATAAGGTGATCCTCTTTATTAAGAGGGTCTCCCTAGTTTATGGGAGTTGATCTGGTGGGTGACGTGTGACTGCCCACGTGTCCTAAGGGGAGAGAAGGTGTCTATTTTTTTTTTTTTTTTAAAGAAGGTTGGTGTCTCCCCAATTAGTTCTCTATAGTTTGTATCACCGGTGTAAGTAACACAGACATTGACTCCTTCGCTTCTCAATTGCTCTTTTGCTTCCGCTGTAATTGTTTTCTGCAACGGCGTTAAATTATACACGAGAGTTTGA
>JASUUG010001223.1:0-26813 GCA_030449905.1 Luvunga scandens
ATTTTCCTATAACCACTAAAAAATAAAAAAACCACACATGAAATACTTCATCATTTCGCCACACAATATAAATAGGACTTAGCCTTCAAGCAATTAGGCAGCGATTTCTCATCTCCCTGCATGCCAATCTTCATTTAGTTCTCCTCTATATGTATATATATATATATATGTATGTATGTATTTTCTCTCTTCCGTGAACCACATAATAGAATCCTAGAACCAGGCAAAGGCTGGATAAACTTAACATTTACAGCAACAGCAGAAATAAATATTCGCATAATGCTGTGTTTTTTAAGCTGACTAGCTACAAAAGATGTTTTCTGGTTGGTGGAAACCACCCATATCGTTAATTTGTGGTTCCATTGCCTCTTTTAGAAATATTATCGACTGCCTTAAGTTGCACAAGTATATATTGCTATATGTCGAGGCGACTACTGATTTAGCCACCTAGCTATCTATGAAACCCTAAAATGCAGTTATGCACAATTATATAATCCAAATCATGATTCCATAAATACACACAAATCGAACAATTTGAGCAGATAAATAAAGAGGGCTTCTATTTTAATCACATACGTAAGCATATATGTGTAACTGATATGCCCTTTGGTTTAATCATGATTATTCTTCTTATCCATCATCACCGTGGTATAAATACAACTCTCAACTATTTACCCTCCAGATCAATTAATGATAATGGGTTGCAGAACAATGTAAATATCGATCACCCTCAAATTCTTTTACATGAAAAAGAACAAAAGATTAGAAATTTTTTGCACATAAATTCTTTGAAATTATAATTTTTGGTTTTATAGATACTTATGTTATATGTAATATATGTTTTTTTAAAAAATAAATAAAAGATAGAGAGATGATAAAGTCTAAAGTGACTTTTCTACTACATTACTTTTTTAAAAAAAAAAAAAAATTTGATTTGCGGTGACCAGCTAAATAGCTGTTTAAAAATCATTCAGTCAAGTTCTAAAGATATGGGTCAGATGATGAAGATATTAACACAAGAACAGAATAATTCAAAATCTTAAATAAGAGAAATTCTTCCGTGCACAGAAAATGCAATCTTTACCTAAAAATCTGCTAAGAAACAATTTTTAATAATTCTTCGAAAACAAAAGCACAAACCCCAATTATGTTTTGAGCCGAATTAACCACAAACTAAAAAACGAAACCATTTTGTAACCATGACCAAGTCACGTGCAGTCACGCATATGCATTTAAGGTTTGTCTTGCAATCAAGAATTTAGTCAGTGCTTATTTACAACAAAAGTAAAAAGCCCCATTAATTTGCCACACACATCCATAACTTGGCCCTCTTGTGTTAGTTTCGCTTAGTCTTTCCCTTCTCCCAAAATTGCTGCTGCCCTTCATTTATCTGCTGAATGTGGAAGCAGCTCTCATGCCCTTGAGTTCCTGCATAAGAGTTACTAGAAGGTAAGAATGACTCCATTCTTTCAAGCTTTTGCTTAGCAATTTGATCATGCCCATGATGATGATAATACATTTGCATATTCTCCCATTTCTCTTTTTAAACTCAACTGCACTCCTATAATAAACCAAAATTTGCCATTTTCCGCAGCTATCTCCTCCCAAATGCTTTCATCTGAATATCCACTTTGTTCAAATTTAGGGTTCCAAACTTGTTATAAGCTGTATCAAGTTTAACGTCTCGGGTTCATTCCATCTACTATCATGCATTATCAAAGATGATGATGAAACTACTTCTTGGTTCTCTCCAGCCTGTAACCTTCTTCAAAGCCTCCATTAACGTGTTCTCTCGCCCTTCAACCCAAGCTCTCTCCCTAGCCCAAAACTCATGCACCTTATCAAACCTAGCCATCTCTTGCTTCCTCCATTCTTCTTCTTTACACAACCTTTCTTTCTCTCTATCTTCAATAGTCTTCAACATTCTTTCCATCCATGCTTCTTGGGACTCCATTAACTCCTTCATTTGTGCATCCACAAACTCTTTAACCTTGCCTTTCAATTACTATTTCTTTTAACCCTTTTACCACCTCGGCTCTCATTCATCTTGTTGTGCTTTCCATCGATTTTTGGCCCATCATAAAGGCAATGGCTGAAAGATCTTGATCGTTATTGTTTTCCCTGAAGACGCCGTTTCAAATTCAGATGTGTTGAGAAACTTAAGCTCTGATCATAGCTTCTGTTCATGATGATTAGACGCTTCTTGATTCTCTTGATTTTGTGTTTGGTGAAGAAAATGTAGTAGTGTTTTGGTCGAGAGGGATAATTCTGAGGCTGAATTTTGATTATTGCTTGTTTCCCCGCAAAGGGCTTCAAGTTGTCAGAAACCTATAGTGCTTCCATCTTGTCTCCCAGCTTTACCTTCCTTAGTTTTCTTGTAGTACTTGTACAAATTTCAAACTTCTCTCTGCATTTTTTCTCACTTCTGCTTGGTACCCCATGTTCTTCCGCCAATTATCCTTAAGAAAAAGAAAAAAAAAAGAAAAAAAGGAAAAAAGTAATAATAACCACAAAACAAATAAATAAAACTATTAGAAGAAATAAAAAAATAATCACCATTGAAACTTTAGCCCTAGTTTTAATAAGATGGCTCAGTAATTATTAGAGATATAATTATATACCGCCAAGAGCATTAATTACTCAGAGTAATATAATTAATTATAAGCAGTCTCAATAATTAAAAGATCCAAGAATAGCCAATCAAGATCTCAAAAATGTTCCTCTAATATCTTGAAGAAGGTGCCATAGATTCTTCTTGCTATATTAAATTATACTGTAGATTCTATTTCCACGGCACCAATAATTATTACTAGAAAAGAAATATAGGATTTACAGAAAGAATCTTGAACTGTTAAACAGTCATTTTCTTCACCAAAAGAACCTGTTTTATGGGTACTTAACCAGTGTAGGAATCTACATTTTTGCACACAACAAAACGAGTTAAAAAATATATAACAACACTTGTTCTATGCTAAAACTCATAAAACTTTCCATTTTCAATCACCACCAAACATTGGCTTACTTTTGTTCTGTACTGAAATAGAAATTAACCAAAAAAAAAAAAAAAAATAGGGTTTTTTTTGGTCCATAATCAATTGAAAATTTAACGCCAATTTGAATGGCAGCAAAAAGATAATAATAACACACATGTATACACATGATACATAAAATAACAAAAATAAAATGCAATTTAGTTGGTACCTAGAGAAACTTCATACAAGGGGGTTTTTTGTGGTTAGCTTCTCTGAACTTAGAATCAAGTCTAAGATCTGATCTCAAGAAGAGTAAGTGTCTCTTTCGGCCATCTACCATTTCCATTTCATTAGTATTACCCCATCCGCTACTCTCCCATATCCACTACTGCAGTAGGATGATTAGTCGCAGCAGCAGCGAAATCATGATGATGACCAAACCTAACAAGCCCACCTGCCGCAGGCAACACCATTTCGCCAGCTGCAATCATCATTGTCTCATTGTTAATACTCCTGTTAAAGGGAAATAGGGTTGTGGGGTTTCTTGATTCGCCGGAAAATGGGTTCTTCCGGTGGCCAAGCGCCCGAGATCAGGCAGCTGATGGCCGTACTGATCAGCCATTAAGACAGTCACTTAACTTTTATTAGGATTTTGAGTGAATTAACAAAAGAAAGATAGAGAGAGTCAAATATTTGTGACTTTTTGTCTGTCGAAATTGGACGCTTTTTCTTGGGAGACAGGATCCGATTCTACCGCATAAACTCTGATCACTAGTTCATCACTTACTACTGCTAATTAGTGTGTACGTATATTTTTGTAACCAATGAAAGGGTGACAAGTGTTTGATGACTAAACGAAGATGATGCCCCTATGCAAGCAGTAATTAGATGACTCGTGTTGTTGGTACAGTATTGCTTAGGATTTGAATTTTTTTTTAATTTTAAACTTTTGACCGAGATCATTTTCATGTGTAAAGCCAGCCTTGTTGGCGGCTAACACCAAGAACAATACATATGGCTCACTAGTCACTCCTTTTGCCTCTTATCTCTTAAAGCACTCAGCCTTTAATGCCCATTTTGTTGGCTCTTGTTTTAGCTAATTCGTAGGGTTTGTGGGGCACCGTTGAGTTTTATAGACTATTTACTCATTAAGAGTAAATAGATTTCACTGTATGGTTGTATGCTATAGTCAATTTGGATACACAATCAAACTGATTCTACGCGAGATAGAAAAATAATGATTAACAGAAGTATGTTAGGATATTTTCTTCCCTACAGATCAGAGGTTTCTTGATGGCCTTTTTAGTTTTTGTAATGAGCTTGTCCTTTTCTCTTTGATTTTGTGCTCTTTTTATATCTAATACTCTAGTAGAAAAAATAAAAATTCAGCAAAAATCATTAAGTGACTATGAGCATAATAATTTTTTTTTTTTTTTTTTTAAAAGGAAGAGTGAGCGACCACAAAATCTGTTTGTATTTCTGTTTGTAAGTACTGAATCAGGAGTCGCGTGAAGTGGTAATGATTCTGCTGCCGGCCATTCATTACCAAAAAGACTCAATAATTTGATATTACATCCATTTTTCAGATATGATCCTCCACTTGATTATTTTTCCAGGCCCTCCTCATCTTTAGAATTTAGTTAAAAAAATTTGGATTTAATGTTAAAATTAAATAACAAATTCAAATCTTTCTACACTCATTAAGAAAGGAAAGGGATCCTTCATTAGAGAAGGATCTAATCCTTTTTAATTTTTTTAATTGGATATTGTGTCTTTTTAATGAAAACAAGTTCTGATTTTTTTTTTTCCTACTAAAGATTGCAAATAATTAATGTTTTAATATTCTCTTATTTTTTCTAATGATACCCAATGATTTATTTTTAAGATGTGTTATCTTATAAATTTGTTGAATTATTAATTTATTGTTATGGGTGACTCTAGTTGAGACCAATTAAAGATATTTTTTAATTGGTTACCAATTTAATAATAATTAATTTATAGATTTATTAGTATTTATTTTCTTTTCTCTTCATTTTAATTAATAAATTTGGACTAAAGAAATTATTAATCAATTAAGTTGGCAATAATGAAAATTAAAAGATTAGTCAGATTTTCGACGAAAAAGGTAACCAAATCATTCCTAGGTCATGATATGATTGCCTTTCATTGATTAGTTATGTTTAGGTAGAGTTATAGTAGCACCAATAATATAATATTAATTTCAGTAAATATCCTTTTTAAGTCCCTATAATTTGAGACAATTATCTAGTGGATCTTTTATTTCTAAAATTAAAAACAAAAAGGAAAACAAAAGACTTATATTATAATTTTTAACCAATTGAATGAGTACTTTCTCAAGGTTTAAATAATATTTTTGTTTAGTATGTAATTTTAATAAATTTAACTTGCAACAGATAAATATAGATGATAATTAAATGGATCTTTTAATACGATGTACATTAGATTCTTGAATTATATCTAAAGTATTGATTTGCCATTACAAGAGATAAATACACGATATTTAAATCAAATATATATCTAAAACTTATAATATTACTGGTAATTTTATATGAAGTGTTTGTCTCCAAATAAATAAATCTCTTCCGAACAGGGATGTACATCTTTCAGCGACTACGTTTGTAGGAAAGGAAGAGAGCATAAATTAATTTACATTACATTATGTTATTTAATTGGAGCTGAGTTTCAGGTGACTCCAACCAATCATGTAGCATTGGTTGACCAGTGGAGATAGTCAAATGGATCAAAGAACATAAATATATGACACTAGCATAGACCTTTGAGATATTTAAAATACTTGGCTAACTATGATACCACCCTAAACAGTAACGCGAGTATGAGAATATTGTGTCTTTAATTTTTTCTTTTCATTGTTATGTTTATATTATAATAAACTAACATAAATATATTATGAGGGTAAAGACTTCTGATCAGGATTTCACCGACACAAATGTAATTTTCTGTAATAAAGAACCGAAATGCCGTCAAACATTTGCTTAATTCAAGTGTGAAAAATGGCTGATAATTTTTTCCAAGTATGTATTACTTCACTGAATTAAATAAGCAATCGTAATAAATATCAATTAACTTACGTCAATAAACATACAATGCAATAAGTAGCTCATTACATTGAATTAGGCTAATTGCTGCTACGGAGACAGCAATCTGATCATCAATTCGACAGAAATAGGGACAAAAAAATTGTTTTTTTTTTTTTAATTTATTAGTTTGATGTAAAGTGTACTATCTTTAGCATTTTTCTTAATTTCATAATCTCAGATTAGGAAATGATGTATTGAACATTATAATAAATATAAAATGTTACTATGTAATAAATAAATAACACATCATTTTAATGTGTTAAATATTGCTATATAGTGAATATTAACATCTTTTCTATCACCGTGCTGTTCAAATATTGTGCTCTAAATTACGTACCACGTGTTAAATAGCACGGCGTCCATTTTCTCTCCTCTGTCCTTCCACTCTGCCAGCTTCAGAAGCAAAGAGAAAACTGACTATTGGGCTGCTTTATTGTTGGTGATTTTGAGGATTTACGTAGTCCAGTCTCATAGGTGATTTTTGAAGACTGTAGGGACTTTATTCAATTCCTGGACCAAAGCAAGAAAAAGAACGTATGAGCATACTCTGCATGCGTACATATTATTGTTGACATCATCAAGTAAGGCTGTTGTAGATTGTTAACCGTCCATTTGTCAAGATTCTCAGTCCATGTCTGAGCCACACGCTCAGATCTGATTACTTCTTTTAGATGCCAGGCGCCCTCTCCTGCAGCCGTAAGGTAATGGGAGCATTGGCTGCAGCCACCAGACAGAACCATAAAGCCATTTGAAAAATGATAAAAAAATTAAGATTTAAAGGTAAGACAGCGTTTGTTTTTAGACTAGATTTTAATAGATTTCAATTGGCCAAATTTGATGATCTAAGAAATGTGCGAATACGAATATTGTGATTATTTTTGATCCGAATCTTTAGAAAATAAGTATTAAGTTATTTATTTTTAAACTTAAAAATCTAAAAATATATATTTTTATATTTATGATATTATTAAATTTAATGCCAAATAAATAATATACTGAAATTACCTTTACAATATTTTTAATATTTATAAGAAAACTATATTAAGTTATAATGTAATGATTTTGGAATTATATATAATATCATAAATTTTTAAATTTTATCACTAATTTTCAATAATAGTACATAATAGAGAAAAAGATACTTAAAACAATTGATTTGTCGTTTTTATCCTTGTCAAATTGTAGCGTGTAAGATAAGATTATTAGGATAAATGTCATAGGTGAATTTTGAGATAAATGATGAAAAATAAATTATAAAATAGGGATATTTTTGGCGTTAGAAGTGTGTTTTTAATCAGTTCTTCTATTCGACCCAAAAGCTAAAAAAATTAGTTTTTTTTATTAAGTCAAAATTATCTAAAAGTCCTATTAAATTATAAAAACAAACACATTTAATTAACTTAATTAATTAAATTAAGTCACTTTAAGTTATTAAGTTAAAATAACGCCACCTAAGTCTCTTTATAGGGATGGCAAAATAAAATTAATCTTAATCAAGATCTAGTAGAGTCCTCACTGCCCAAATGGGATACTACTGCTTAACTTTTTCGTTATCATTAACAGCATTATTGTTGGCAACTCACAAGCTGTAAATAATTACTTGTGACACACTTTGAATGATATGCAGATTGTATACAATAAAATATTATTGCTAGTAATTTTTTTTAAAGAAAAGGTGATTGATTTGCTGGCAATGATGCAACTGAACACGTCCTTTGAGCAAAATGCTCATTTTACTCCTTACAATTTGAGCTAATTGACAAATTAAATTAGTCTCTATATTTTTAAAGATTATCTAAAATGCACCTAGCTATTATGGTACTTATTGATACAACCTTTCAGAACAAAGTACTTTCTCTCTCTCCCTTGCTCCCCACTCTTTATTTCTCCTACTGGTCAAAAACTTTCTTTCTCGAGTGATTCTTCACCAAAAACTCCTTTATTTCTCTTGCATTTTTTTTTTTTTGGTGTTTTGTATTCTCTTCCACTCAGATCTTCAGATCTGCGGTGGTTTGGTTTATCCACTCAAAAGTTCAAATATGTGCTGGGTTTATTTATTCATTCCTTATCTTTTTATCTAGCGACTTTGTTTGTCTTATTCTATTTTGTGTTGTAGTGTGATTTTTCCTTTTGTATAGTAGGATATTTTTTTTTTAAAGGTCAGAGATTAAGATCTAGGAGATTTTATGCTATACAATATGTAACGGATCTCTTTAGAAAATTGATTGCAATAGCAATTGAAAAAGAACAAATCAATTCAAGGAAGATGCTATGAAAGAGTTGAGCGACATCTATAGAGCTTAAATTAGATACGCGCATGGCATTTGATGGTGTTGCCCGAGGTTTGTTCTATTATTCAGTGTGGAAATGCTATGGTTTGACTAATTAATTATTGTAATAGATTTTTACTAGGCTTGGTCTCGTTATTGTATCGTGATGTAATGTGTAGCACTCTGTGTTTGACGAAATGAAGTGAACTTTAACGTATTTAAAAAGAATAATATAACTTTGTATACCATAAGCAGAAGATAGTGCTAATTAAAGTTATTAAAAATAAAACTACAAATTTATTTTTAGCCACATAAAATTGTGTGACATCATTCAATTAATTAAATAAAATAATTCTTGAACCATTATTTTGTATTTTAATCAGAACCAATAAATTTAGGTCATATTAGTTTGTACCAAAATTCAAATAGACAAAATGGATCTTTCCCTAAATTTTGAAAATACAAGGGAGCGAATCAATTCATACTCATGTACGTGGAGTTAGCCGATCGAGCCGTGGCGTGAAGCCAAGATGAAATTATTGGAAGAGGGCAAATGATGACTTAGGGAAACTTCATCTGACGTGGCAGATATTACCGAATGATTAAAAGTTAATTAAGAAATCTTTAATGATATTCACAAGAAGTCGGATTTATCAGCGTATGGCAGCGTTGGAGGGAACGGGGGGCTTGTCTAAATTTTCTTTGCCAAAGGGAATGTGGGTCCCCTTAATCACAGCTGTAAATCAGAATGCATGTGTAAAAATGATGGGACGTGGGCGCCGGGTGGGAAATGAACGGGTGTGACTGATTTGATTGGAGATGATGATGATTCTGAAAGACAGTATGCCTTTTTTTTAGACATCATTAGGCAATCTCTTTGTTTGAAACATTTTGCAATTTTTGTTCCCCTCTTGTGAAGTGCGTGCCTCGTTGGTTTGATGATTCCATCTAACCCCTCATATCCTCTTGTACCGATTTTTCTTGATTAGTTAAATACAATCTTACATGTCCAAGAATTAAAAACGATAATAAAATTGGCGTATTGATGTGATGTCAAGCTGATCATCTCACATTTGTGTTCATCTCGCTCACTTTTGCTGGCATGCTTGGATAGAATTTATTATTCATATGTTGATGGGTGCCACAATAAACAACTCTATTGCTTTCATCCGAACTCATCTAGAGTTAAATGTGTTTTTATGTTTTATTGAGCTGAGGAATAATATCAAGTAAAAAGTGATGGAGTGTGTGTCTCGGGGATGGTTCTAGATCAAATGCAAATTTTTTAATACTGGGCAAAAAAATCGGAGCTTAGAAAAATCAAACCAAATCAATGGATCAGATTCGGGTTTAGATGGGTTTTTTTAGTATAAATATCCGAATAACGATTTATAGAAAAAAAAGTGAAATATCGGTTAATTTTTTGGTTTCTTATTTGAATTGAATAAGCCCAAGATATTTTTGTAATTTTCTTAAAAGCGTGAAATGTGTTATATATTAGTTGGTATCTTGAAAATGATTCTGATAAGCACTGCTCCTGTGTGTGATTGTTATTTTTATTTTGTGTAACTATTCCAATTTTTATTTTTTCACAACTTTATGTTTATTTAAATAGAGTATTAGGTCTAGATTTGTATTCTTAAATCTTAATATTTTATATTTTGTTAGGTCTAGTTAGTAAGACAATAGTGATAAATGTGTTTTGAATATTTTTGTGTTTATTTATTAGTATTTGTAATGAAGCGATGATGAATTGATTCTTTGAGAAAATTATTTAAATTAATGACTGTTCGGCAATTTCAAAAATTTGAAATTGAAATAAATTTCCAAATGAGCTGAGAATAAAAAAATTGAATAAGGAATCGAACGAGTCTTTCGAATGGATTAGTTTATGTTGATTCTTTGTTGTATTCAGTTTTTTATTTGATTCTTTTTATAAAATAATTGATTTTAATCGATTATGCTCAATCTCGATCGAATCGAGCCAGATCCGTGACCACCTCTGAAATTTTACTTTTTAACCTTATTTTGCATCTATTAGTTTTATTTTGCTCTTAAAAATAACTATTAACTCTTAAACTAGCTTTTAATCTCCTGCTTACGGAGATTCACTATTAAGTTAATGATCAGGTGAAAAAGACCAATTTTCTTGCGCTTAAGGTTGTAAGATAATGCTATATTAGTTGGGGATAGCTACGAAGCTAAACATACAAACTCGAATCGATATTTAACTGTTAAACTAGCTTTTACCTAGTCCGTACAAAAGATGAAGATCTCATGTGGTCTGCAAGAATAAGCCAAGCCCACAGCATGCCCAATCGGCCCACTAGGCCCATCATGAACCCAGCCCGCCCAATACTTAACCGCCAATTTAGCAAGTTCTTCTTTCTCCCCTTGGATATTTCGACAAAAATCATGTTAGGGTTCGAATGTGTCGCAAATTCACCAGTTTTATTAAATCTTCTTCCAATCTATCACCAACGCAACAAATTTCCTTCCAATTTTCTCTTCAAATCCAAAACCCATTACAAATTCTCTCCAAGATTCATTCTTTTGCACAGAATTCGAAGAATGACAGCAGCAGCAACAGCAACAGCAACAACAACGACAACAGCAATGGCAAAGACCAAGAAAATCAAAATCAAAGGGGTCGTTTGTTAATAATGGGGATGATATAAGAAAGATCCACGGTCGGGTTTCAATCTGAAGTGGCGTGACATATTGAACCCGGATCTGACAACTTACTCGCTGTTGGATTGACTGGTCTGCTGACGTGGGCAAGTGTGCAAGTGTTGTGGCAGCTATTAGCAATCTCGTTGGCTATTCTTATTTGCCGCTCTCAAATACTCTTTCATTGCTGCTCTTCTTGTTTTTTATTCTTATTACCCTTCTTTGAGTAGTGGCATGTATTATATATTATTGTATTTTGTACTGCTGAATTCGGATATAATTAATCATTAATGTTAGAATTTTAATATTTGAATCTCAATTTAATTTTCAATACTATGTGTGAATATCATAATTTGTAAAATTATTTTTATCTATTATAGACAAATGTTATATGGGTTAAAATTCAAATTAAAACTAAAAGATGTTTGGATGTTTAGTATTACTCATAATTAATTAAGTTAATATTAATGGCAGAAGATAATCAACTAGCCTTATTGAAAATTTACAGACAATGTCACCCTGGGATTCTCTAATTGGATCTGCAGACGATTTGATTCACAATATCCAGCACATAGTATGGTTAGCTTAGACTACATGGGCAGCTTAAATTTGCCACCAATAGAAGTTAAATTGGCACCCATATATTCAGTCAATAAAAAGTCTGCCCAAAGGCAGAATGCACTTAGTAGCAGGGTGCCTTATCAGAGGGCCATCTTGTCTAATTGGCAAACTGTGGTGTCCGTAGCATGCAGGCAGTCTCCAAGATCAAGTTGAAATCTGGCAAAGTAAACAAGCCTCCGCTTGATTGTTAAATTCTTTACACATCTCTATAATTTGTATATGTCTAAGAAAATTCCACATGTATGTATGCTAGAACCCATATGATATTTAGGCAACTCGTGCAACTTGCATAGAACCATCTAGACTTAAGCAAGCCACTCTATAGATGGCGCGACCCATATTTTTATCAGCACCACACCACTACACACAACACACAAACAACTCAAATATTCTTGTAAAGCTCTCTTATATTTTCTCTTTTGTGAATAATAAAATTCTCTTCGGTCATATTACTCTCTTTTTCTAACTTTCTCATAAACAACCTTGTAGCTAGCTTGAGAAATTTTTAGGCTTTAGCAACTTTTGTGTTAAACATTGTCTAAGTGCTGCACAGGCTACTATACAATATACTCATCCTGTGACACTAGACAATCTTTAAAAAGTTGTTTAAGGTTTATTTTTAACAACAAAAGTGTCATATTAGTTCCACAGCTTAGAACCGATGCAAAATTCTGCAATTCATACAAAGCGCCAGCACAATGTTCTACTTGGAGACTATTCAAATGTAACTGAGGCAAGTCACCCCAATGCATAGTCCATGTTCGAAGGAGAAGCTTCAAAATCCCTTGATTTCTTTATTTGGTATCTTTGGGGTGGCTGATTTTGTCTGTGAGATACAATGAAGGTGGATATGCTACCTTAAGAAGCATAGCTGATTGATCCTTTAACTCCAAGAGCAATACGATTATCATTAGCCACCACACTAATCATTTTAGTAAGTGTAATCACAACATTATGTGAGTTTGTCAAAGTGATTTTATAAATTTAAATGCAAAAAAAAAGGGGAGAAGAAGAAGAAACCTCAACATGATCACTACATTGGAGAAAACACACAACAATTATTGACATACTTGAAAAACTATCTGCTAACATTATAAATATGTATTAAGTTTGTCAAAAGCCGAAAAAAAAGGAAGATCATACAGATCGACTTTGTTTAGGTAATTCAGTGATCCAGAAGCCAGTGGGAGTCTAGGATTCAGCTCATATGAGAAAAGCACCCTATTTTCCAATGGTGAGGGAGTAGTGAAGAACCCTTCCAGTCGTAACAGAACTCCAGGTCAAAGCTTCTGTGGGGTGCAATCAACCTGGCAGAGGAAAGCAGAGAAGGAAACAATCTTATTAATGTATCATCAAAATATAAAACACCAATTACTATGAAGGAGAAAAAAACATGAATCATCAGTCAATATAGCAAACCTAACCTTCATTGAACTTGATCTTCTTGAGCATGCATGACATTACCCACCTGCAAAACAGCATAAATCATTAGTCAACGAAAAATTCCCCATACTGGCATTTCGGAAGTTATTATTATGTCACAACTTTTTATTTCTCTTCCTCGGCAGGCAACAGTTAAATAGTAAAAGTTTAGCCATGCCCCATCAAAAGGTAAAAAATAAGTATGGCTTTTATCCACTTGTGTCTAATTATGACAATTATAAAAACAACATCATCAGCAGCCTGTGAGTATCCAAGCTAACATTATTATTAATAATATCAAAAGCTGTGTAACATTAATTATTCATTCAATATGTTAATTATTCATTCAATATATGATGACAATAATCCTTTTTCAAACTTTAAAACAAAGTTTATGCCCAAAATAACATCACAAATTAAACCAATCAACTTGTGGTGACTTTATCACCAACCTAACTCATCTAATGCAGTTTGGCCAACATGCAACTGTATAATGTGTCAACTAGATGTATACATCTAGAATCTGAAAACCTCAAATTGCAGTAGTACTCACGAAAAAGGAGCATCAAAATTTCAATGATAATAGCTTTTCCTTCCTAAGTAATTGATCAATTAAAGAGGGAAAAAAATAATGCTCCTTACAATTTCAGGGCATTCATACTCAATACCAGCAGCCTCTATCCCTCTTGCGCCGCTCTGATCACGCTTCAAGATTTTCCACACCAATTTTTTGTGTTCTTCCAAAGTTCTTTCCTGAAAATCATTGCTAAAGAACCAAAATTCTTGAAAGTGAGGAATATTTTTCTTTAATTTCCATTTACAACCATTAAAATAACAACATGGTGAAAACTTCTCTTATCCACTGTGTATTACCTTGTTTTGTCAGCTTACGTTCCACTTGAACCCAGTCAACTGGCTTATCGAGCATTGCCTCCATCTACATATCAAGGGGAAAAGCAGAGGCAAAAAGTAATCAGCAGCCCAGTCAAATGGCAACAAGCTATTGAATAGACATTTCCACAAAATTTAACCTGCGCACAGATACAATGAAACAATGTACGCATTGATGACCTTGATAGCTAATAATAGGTAGGATAAGGCTATTTATTATCCTCATGAACCCTAGCACCAGTATAGGAGAGACAGTGCACTTCATGCCACAGATAAATTAATATTTCCCATGGAAGTTTATAAGCTGAAAGCTATACCTAAATCAAGTGACATGGTACTTAACATAGAGTAAGCCTAGTTAAAATGAAAAGTCTGTAATTTCTGAGCATGTTCAGAATCAATACAGATCAGAGCTAGAAGCAATGGCCTAAACAAATGTCTTTTCTTGTATATAATGAATTGTTTTGAACATTTAATTTAAGAAGATAGGAAACTAATAAATTTTCCACAGGCTCAATCATTCTGTTACCAGGAGAGGAGAAAATAAAGAAAATAGAAAAATATTCTCAGAGTTTACTTCTTGAGAGGCTTCCCCTCAAATGGCTACTAATTAAACACAATATTTTATTAATCAATCCTGCAGACAAAACTTAAGTGCACATAACTATGGACTGGAATCGCTATTCAATTTAACCAACAACCACATGCCCCCTCTTAATGACCGCCACCCTCCTCAACACAAAGGGAAAAATTGAAGAGCTTGCATTCCTTTTTCTCTTCTCTTCCTGTTCATTTATTTTCTTTCCATATTCCCCATTCAATTTCAGTATTAGATAATATAGAGTTAATGATCATAAATTCATACACCTTAATACTTAGTAAGAGATTATAATTAAGTGTTTACAGTTTTGGATGAACATGCTCTGGAGAAATAAGATGCACTTGCAAAATGTGCTCAAACAACAAATAACCATGCATGGCATCAGCTACAACTCTGCTACCTGCACTCAGCAAAAGCTTCATCAGAACAAAATGAGGAAACAATTATTTAAGCAATTGACCATCACCAAATCCTACAGGAATACAACCTCAGGATCATTAAACCGATGAACCCGAAATGCTTGACTTTCCAGTCTGAAAGAACATCAGACAAATAAGTGAGTTAATGTCAGCTATAATAATGCAAGTGTAATGGAAATTATCAAAGATACAGCTAAGGACCGTGACCTTTCTTATTCCGCTGATTCTTAGCCTCTTGATTGCTGATTGGCTAAAGAAAGCTGCAGACAGAGCAATCATCAGCGAGAAATCAGCAAAAAGTCCCACATAACCAATAACCTGATACATAATCAACATACAATTTTAGAAAAAATTCAAAATCAATAAAATCAATACCTTGCATTTCGTTCTCATAGAACCCATGTGGAATCCGGCCAATGTATAACACAGTAGCTTTATTTACTAGTGGCTTCTCCTCAGGAAGTTTTCGCCCACCTTCCAGGGCTTCAATACAATAAATACCAAAAAAACCAATAACAACAAACAGCAGCAGCAACAACAACAATATTATTATTATGATAGAAAAGGAAAAAGAAAAAAAGCTAACCAAGAAATCGGCGGCGCGTTTTATCAGTGGAACTGGTAACTGTGAAGAAACTCTCTTCAAATTCTTCAATGCTTTCTTTGTTTTTGGCCCCCATCTCACTGGCAGAAAACAAATCAGAAAAGAAGCTAAGTGCTGTTCATATAAAAACCCTAAAACGTGTATAATTCATTAAAAAAAAGCAAAACCCTAGAATTAAAACAATGAACCTTTTTTATTTATTTATTTAATAGTTGCTGAGCCACTGCTGTGTCGCGAGAGGAAATTGTGAGAGGCAAGGAGGAACTGTAGAGAATTAGGTTAGGGATTAGACTATTTGCGAGTTCACAAATGGGCTGGACAGATTTGGATTGAATGCCAAAATTTTAAGGCCGTTTAAAAGCCCATATATACAATCATGGATACGGGTTGGATTAAAAATAACAAAATTTATAATATAGGTTCGGTTTCGGTTTAGAGTTGTTAAACAATTAATCATATTATGGCCTCGTTTGGGATTGAAGTTGAAACTGATAAATTATTTATTTCATAATCTATGATAAAATAATATTTGGTAATTTTGTAAGAACTGTTTATTTAATCATTTTCTTCATTTTGACAATAATAATGTTTGTTAAAACAGATAGAAAGTTATTTTCATAAATAAATTATTAAATAAAACTCTGCATTTATTTAAAATTCCTATTATGGCCTTAATTATTATTTTAAGAAAAATAATTATGTTATATTTTTCATATACTTTAATATATAGCCATTAGATATTATATTACCACCACAATAAAATTATCACAACAATTACTATATATTTTCTCTAATATCAAAGTTTTGATCTAGTAAGTTTATATTTTATATTATACTTTTTTTCTATTATAAGATTAAATTTTTATATAAGATTTGCGTATAATTATGTAAATTTTTTTCCAACTATGAACAATTTAACATGAAAATCAACCATCATTTTTAAAATCAAATTCATAACTATGACTTTTAATATTCAATCTATTTATATTTTTTCTATAATTAGTATTTTTGCAACAAGTTTAATGTGAAAGTAATGCATGTTAGTATTTTTATTTTATTTAAATTATATATTAGTATGAATTTTATCATATTTTATATAACAAATTATTAAGCTTTTTCACTTAATATAATTTTATATGTTTTAAAATTAAAAGGCTATGTCTAAACATTAAACATCTTTTTAAAAAATAAAGGTAATTTAAACTTACGCTCTGTTTTTGATCATTTATAATAAAATAATACATTTATAATAAAATTTACCAAATAAATATACATTATTTTTCAAACTCATGTCTATTTTAATTATTATATAATATAATAAATTTACGTCTGCTTTTTGATCATTATATAATAAAATAATATTTTTATAATAAAATTTCCCGTCATATAATAAACTTACGTCATTTTTGATCATTATCTAATAAATAATACGTTTATAATAAAATTTATCAAATACACGTGCGTTATTTTTCAAACTCACAATAATTACAACAACTTGATTTATTAAATACGAAATTACTTTTTTATCAATTGCTTATTACACTCTTGGATTGAGTAATTGATCCCTGATACTGGAGTATGGAACAAAATTCCCTGATATTTGAGGTTGCAAGATAAGACTAATCAATGTCTTGCTCGTTGGCTTGGATAGAAAAGAATATGAAAATATATGTGAATGTCAGCTCTTTTACCTATGCTCAGTTGGCAAAAAGCCACAAAATGTACATGGCCAAAATCCTGCATAGTTAGCATTTGGACATTAGGACTTTCATACAGCTATCAACACTAAGAATGAATGCACCGGCTACCAAACCTGCTATACAAATTAACCTATGCATGCGATATAGCTTCGGCTAAACAAACAGATACCTGGAAAGAGATGACACTAATAATTGAATTTGAAGCTGGCATGGAAAGTACCTGTATGATTGGCAAATGAGAACTGCTACCATATTAACAACTATTGTTATTGGGATTTTACCCTTCTGGATTTGTCATGAGGGTTGTGTTGAGAGTGGCTGAGAAACAGAAACTCATGAGCAATTGTTGTAAAGTTTCCATAATATTGGGGAAAGGGACTAATTTCAGGCCTCTGCAGATAATTAAAGTGCATTATCAGGAGAGGGGGTGAAGCAATGAAAAAATGTTGTGAGTTAGTGCCTTATGCTGGATAAAGTATCATAAAGATAAAACCATTTTTCATTAACAGAAAAAAAATTAACAGAATCAACTCTGGATTTTTGTTGAAGTAGGTGGTAAACTTTACTCAAGCCCCAGCAGGTCTCAATTAAGGCAGCCACCATTGGATTTACACTCTTGGGAATCTCAAGCCTTTTACTCCTTAAATCCAACAGCAGAAATGACCTGCAAAGTAATGTGTTTTAGCTACATCCCTAAATAAGACGTGCAGACTCTCAGGTATCAAATCTTATCACAGTTCAGGAACAAGAATAAAAGCACTCAAGGGAGGCAGAGGGTTCAACTCCTACTTTATCAGCATGATATTCAACTACTCTTTCAGTATCCTTCTTATTGCCATTAGCAGTTATTTTTCAAGCTAATAGCTATACTGTTTATAAAAAAGGGGGAAAATATTCATACAGATTCCATCAATAGAATCAGTTTTCCTATTGTGTTTCTTACAGAACCAAAATTTTGTTGCAGTCACCTTCAAAGGAATTTAATTTTCTTAACCAGTGATCAAATGTGGAAATATCTTGTCATTGTCAGTGATTATTTTTTCTTTGTTTTTCTATTGGTCATAATCTATAAATTCATTAACCAAACCTTTGAAGCCGAGGAATAGATTAAGGACCTGAGGAAGGAGTTGAATTTCTCCAAGGTTTTTTGCAGTGATACAAGTTCCCACAAGATCACACCAAAGCTGAAGACATCCATTTTTCATTTGATGGATCCTCACGGAGAACTTCTGGTGCCATCCACTCTATTTAATAAATAAATAAAAAAAAATTACTAAAATTGATCTCATGCTTTCTTTGAACGGAAAGCAATGTTTTAAAATAAAACTTACAGTCCCTACGCGGCAGTTTTTGATGAAATATATGTGTTTGGCTTTGAGCAAGAAAGACCAAAATCACAGACCTGGCATATCATATACATCATCATAAGAAGTAAATAAGTTCATGATTATCACATCTGAAATAAATTTCACGTACAATGCATCAAAAGCTGCCCATGTTAAGATAAGCGGAGTAAACTGATTAATTGATGTATAGAAACAGCTCAGAGATTGAACAACTAAGGTCAGATTAAATTTCCTTTAGCAACAAAAGAGATTAACAAATTGTACAGAAAATATTTTTCTAATTTATCCAACAGTCAACAAGTTGGTCCGTGATGCAGGATAAATATGATGACCCAAGAACAGTAAAATATAACATTACATTTCTTGTATCTGTTTGAGTAAATGGACTCTGGCATAGGAAAAAAAATGGAAATAAAATCACCCATGATAACATGAATTCCACTGCCATGTATTTGCCTCTCTGATTGCAATGTTAAACTAATGGTATTTCCTAGTTTAGCATCCAATTATAGCCATTTCTTATTGTCTTTACCCAAATATTTCCCCTTTCTTTATTATTTTGTAATCCCCTTCCACCTCCCCCCAAAAATAACATAACACCTCAGCTGCTACCCTGGTAGTGGGGTTTGCTTTTGACCAAACAGGAGGAGAAAAAAATGAATGCAAACTTTAAAGCATATCTGGAAGAAAGAATTCTAACACTGACCTTAACGGTATAAGTACTATCCACTAAAAGATTTGGAGACTTCAAATCCTCGATGAACAATTGGTGGTCTACGCTGATGTAAAATAATTCATCCCCTTTGCCTGTACAGAGCAATAAACAGCCCTAAACCAATGGAAAGTACAAATTGATGATCAATATGGAAGTTGATATTTATGCTGGAAATTGACCAGACAAAATGTCCACTCAGCATTTGCTTAGAAAAATTAAACTTAAAAGATCTAACGCTGCACATACCACGTCATAGGCCATATTAAGGCGAAGTCTTTCATCGACCACAACTCTAGCATCAGGGATGTGCAAGAGTTTATACAAGCTGCCTCTGAAATCCCAAACATGAATTCTATTTACTGGCATATAAACTGATTGTCCAAAAGAGCCTTTCATTTTTTATGGCCTCAATAAGGAAGTACCAAAAGAGTCATTGTAACAACTCCTGATACCTTGATAAATACTCTGTCACAATGGACAAGTTTGGAGGCTCAGTAACAACACCCATTAGAAGAACAATATTTGGATGCCGTAGACCTTTCATGATTGCAACCTAACAGAGACAATTTTCAATTCAATACAGCTAAAATGATAAAACAATCTTAAAGAAAGAAAGAGCAAGGTTTCTAGCTTGTCTGTTCATTTCATTGTTGTATCATTTTATAAGCAAAATGCAGCCAGGACGCACCTCCTTTAAAAATTCCTTGAAGCGATCTCCATGGAATTCTGCTGATGAGAATCTTGACAGCAACATCCTGAGAGTAAGAAGCATAATATTAAACAAGCAGAACACACCCAGCATTAAAATTGAAACAGGAAGTTAAACAAAATTGTTTCAGCATGGTAGAAAATTTAAAGGAATGAGAAAATATGAAACTTATCATTATATTAAACATTTATGCATGGGGAAATTAAAGAGACATCATCAGTAAAGAGCTTTTAAACTGCCATTAGGATGCTGTAAATGCAAGCAAAACAGAGTATTCTCCAGAGTGCTGGAAATCTTAAAATGATATGATTATTTCTCTTGTGTCAATAAAAATAAGTAGAACTGACTCTGTGTATAAGATTATCCCCTCTCAATATTTTCTTTCACTCATTTATGTAAGGCTTCTATAAGATGTTCACTTTTGGAACTAATAAAAATGATTTCAGTAAATAGGTTGTCTTATAAATAACAAACCGAATGATCTTGTGAACAATACAAATTTCAAAGTTGGAAAAAAGAAACGAGAAAAGGAAATTCCATTTTGCTCCTATATCTCTTTCTTTTTTTTTCTTCTGTGGAAGTAAAAACAGTGGCCAGGAAAATAGGGCAGTATTCCCAATATTACAAAAAGTCATCTACAAGCATTCCAAGAGGGACATCTGCAACTTCAAAATCATTGATTATATTCTAGAAATATATTTTTAATGCACAAATATAAATTTAGCCCTCCAAGGAAAACAAGGTGATCAAAGGTTACTAAGTTTTACTAAAGACAAAATGTTCATTAAACTGTCTTAAAAATATTGATCAGAAATTGAAATGAGCCAACTGAAATGAAGTAAAATCCTAAACAAGAGAGATCTTTCACACATGCATATATACAATTTCTTGGGATTTTATATTTATGGAAAAAAACTACGAAAAAAGAAATAGAAATTTAGAATCCAGTCAACTATATATTAACTAATAAGCACAAACATGTAGCAATATTCGCTACTCAAAACTTAATGATACATATATATATGTGTGTGTGGAGTGTGTGTGTGTGTGTAGATAGAAAGATAGATAGATATAGAAAAAAATAATGCTCACTGAATTACGCCATTCAGCATGATAAACAGCTCCAAAAGAACCTGAAAAGCATTCAAAAACATTCATGTGAGGTCTCCTTAACAATATTTATGCATTATGATGGAGTATAATTTCAAAAGCATTGATTAAGTAAGTATACAGTTCTGAGGCCTTTGGGAGGTAGCACATACCTTCCCCAATTTTCTTCTTTATCAAAAGTCACTCCATCGGATTTCTAATCCTTCCCTCTTCAAGGTAAAGTTCTCTATTTGATGCGCTCATTACTGACGGATTAGCCTCCATAGCAAATGATTGTTTGTCACATAAGGCTTAGCCTAGAGAAAGCTGAAGTTTCATGACTTTTTCTATGCCGAAATGGTTTTACAGGACTTAGAAGAGGACCTTTGATGAAGTTTGATGAGTCAATGACATGAACAGACGTAACATTCCATGAAGCTCTTTGAACAGAGCTGACACACAAGATTTATGGTTATTGCTTGAAGTGGACAAAAGTTGTTCTTATCAAACAGTTTCATAGTAAATGGATTTATACCTCGTGGATCAGGGCTTATCGTCTTGATCAATAGCAGTACCTGTTTTTGACAAGAAGTAAAATCTTTGTAAGTTAATTCAAAATCACTTAAGAAGTATCAGTTATTCAGGTCATTGTTTGTGTATCAATAATATTTTTTTGACAGCCAAGTGCAAGTGTCAGTGCCTCAATGGTTCAAGCCCTGTAAGCAATCAACTTATATAAATAATCCTTAAGGTTAGGACAGAAACCAAATTAACCATCCAAGAACCTGTTTGTAAGGTATCAGTTCTAGTAATATATCAAAGGGCACCATGATTTATAGCTTGTGCACTTTATCTTGTGTATTTGAATTCTATGTACAAGCACCATAGCACTTTCTTGTTGTGAAAACAAATCACAAATGCAAGAAAATCTTTGAGGGCATCAAAGTTTTAGTTCTTACATTAACATAACCCAGATGTATTATTCAGCTTTCTTTTTCGTGTGAGTAGACATCATGAGCATGCCAGTACAAAACAACACTCTTAGTCCAAGCAATTATGAATGATTAAAATTTTGTAAAAGACTTATGAAGTAGACTAATATCTCAGGGTAAGATTCTCTGGATTTCAATCATTATGACACAAATTGTAAATAAACAGCAAAAGGGAACATTGTAATCACCTGAGGGATCATCATCTAGATCAAATTTAGGGTGGGTGATTGTCGATGAAATACAATTTGGCCAATGACCTGATGTTCTCAACAGTCTCTACAGCTTTAAACCTGGATGATACCAGGCAGAAGAAACAAATACTGAAGCTGTGCGATTGAGAGAGGAATCAGGCTTACTTAAAACCCAGGATCCTCAACCAAATCAACCAAATCTCCCTGGAAATAATGCACATTAATCTACTACACTAAGAGACAATGTTTTGATTACAATTAAATATAACTACAACATAATAGTAGACATCTAGCTTTCAAAATAATTTCAACTGTGAGAAATGATCTCAACCAGCCATATGCTTGTTTCCAAAGCAAACAAATTCTGTGTGGAGGCTAAACAAAAACCAAACACATATAGCACATGTATATTTTGACACACTTGTTTCTACGCCATCAACTCTACTTAAACAAACTCTTTCCAAAGTTTCCTAGTACAAATTTTACAGTCCAAGATGCATCATCAATTTACCTTGCACTCATATATGAGTGGACGCAAGGCTTCATCTCCCCTTATTTATCAACCTTTACCCCTCTGGTATTGTACAAGTCAACAGACCAGGCTAGGATCATCTAATATGTTTGGGTAGATAAGAAACATAATCAAACTCTGGTTGGAACTCATGTTCTTTGCCCACCCTCTCTAACTCTAAATTGTGCAATTCTCTATTAATTGCTTATGGTTTGTTACCTTTAAAAGCTTAAACTTATAATAAGCTATGACTTTTTCAACCACTTGAAGATGCATGAACATTCCCTAAAATAAAAATAAAAGTATAGAAAAATGTCCAATCAACTATAGTCAACATGATATACCTATCAGGACCAATTTGCACCAGGCAGGATGAAGCATCGTCCCTCCTGCAATAACTGCATCCCTTTGCGATTCGGCATGGTAAGTTAATTAAGTCAGCTAACACCTGCAAAACTCCCAGTCATTAGTAATCTTGATCCTGCATATGTTTTCACAGAGATCTCTATCATTCAAGAAATGAAATATAAATCGATACTCATCATGTTGCAACTTAATAAATTAATTTTATCAGCACTTGAAGCACCAGAAGGAACAAACAAATAACTATGGAATCAGAGTGGATCATTCCTCTAAGAACACTGACAAATAAAATGGCTATTATAGGCAACAAGGACAAGTTGCAGAAAGATAAATCTAGAGCCAAGTTGATAGATTTACTTTAAACAATAGAGCGCGATGGACACACAGGCCAACAGACAAGCTTCCAATCGGAAGTACTACAGAGTTGAGGCAGTCTTTCAAGTGCTCAGCACACTCCCACCACTGTTTATCAAATTCTTCTTCTTCTGTAGACGTTGTACCCCTTATGATGAATGAGACCTTGTTAAGAAGAATAGTAGATGAAGAATTCAAGAAGTTATGGTAATAAACGAAATATGGTAATCAGAAAAGTCACCCCATGTGATTGCAAACAAGATTTGCGAGCTGATGAATGGCTTCTTCAGCAGTGATCCTGTTACACAAAAGAGACAGTACCCTGTTGTGTAGTTCCTTCAAATTAGGGTCACTAGATTTATCGATCAAAATGACTTTAATTGACAGATTATTACAAGGATCAACAGCCTTCAATGATTTGTAAGGTGGGATTAGGCCAGCATCTCGTTGGTTTGTACCAATAGTCCATATATATGGATCCATCCCATGGATCAGGTAAAACCCATCCAGTATTCTGTCAAAATAAGACAGACAGCCATTCACCTGGTGCAAGTGAAAATTAGAGGACTCTAAGCAGAAAATCTGTCGCAAACATTACAACTTGTAAAGAAAATTAATTAGTGCTATTTATGAAGTTCATGGCCCTTTGTCTTTCGTGATTGGTGAGTTATACCATAAAATGGATGTATATAATATTCTACCCGATAACAATTGTGCTTTAAAATAGTATATCTTTCTTCACTTCAAATTGCCCACAAATGAGATTTACTAAAAGAAAAAGGCCTCGGTTTATTCTGTTAAGTTGGGAGTCTATGAGTAAATATTTCAAAATCATAGACAACACAAACCATTTCGATGACAATCAACCGGTAGTTTCAGAAATCCAAAACAGGAACATTTTTGCAAGTCTAAATTTAACCATCCTCTGTATCAAATGCAACTTTCAACCATACCTTATATCTAAAACAACTGAAAAACACAGTTCTTTCAAGGCTTAGTTGTCTTAAGACTTCAAAAATTATGCAGGTACTTCGTTTCATGTGTCAACACCAATGAACACTACTAGCATCATAAACGTCTTGAACTCCAACATACTTTCTGAGAGAAGGACAAATTTTGAACAAATCCTACTATAAATTTATTTTGTGTCCAATCCAATCAAAATTTTCTCATTTTCTCAGCAACCAAACAAACCCAACAAAAAAAAAAAAAAAGGTAACCATGCAACTGGTAACTCTCTTCAGTTTGCTGTGCCCAGCTCTTACATGGCGCTGTTTCAGTCCCAACCCTGAATCCCTCCTCCTCCATTATAAAAAAATCAAAAAGATAAGGAAAAAAATCCCTCAACCTCACAAATCAATATCTTAACTGCCCATACTCCCATACAAACATACAAACATTCATATTGAAAATGATATGTTAATATAAAAAAAGTGCTTTTTCTTGGTTATTTGTGAAAAGCAAAAGAATAAGTTCTTTAGATGGGCTAGAATTTGGTTGATGGAAGTAGCTTTCAAATGTTGAGTTGTGCTGTTATGTTGGCAGTGGTGTTGCTGACTTGTTTCCCTAATCAGGCGACTTGTGTACAAAATTGAAGTTACTGTTTCAAAGCACTTGTTTGGCCTGTTTTGATGTTAGTGTCTCGGTTCAGAGAATTTAGAGGATTTTTTTTTATCTTCTGCGGGTCGCGTTGAATAGAACGGTTGATCATGAAAGATTACGTTTGAATCAATCTCTCACGCTTTATTTTATTTGAATTAAATATGTTTAAATTTGAAAAAAATTGATTTTTTTATAATAAATGGGTCAAAATTTTGGATGTAATTCATTTAATTAAATTACTTATTTATGTTTATAATTTTTAAATTTTTAGAACATAAATTAATAAGGCTCTATTTAGTACTCTTTTTTAAATAAAATTTTTGTTAGTAAAGTTTTTACGAATAGAGTTTTTATTAAAAAAATTTTAATTGCTTGGTTGATAATAAGAATTTTTATTAATAATTATAAAATTATTTTAATAAGTAAGTCTTTTAAAGTTTTATAATGTGGAGAGTGAAATAAGGTTGTTAATATTCAAAATTTACTTGTAGAGACAAATAGATTATTTAATTTTTAAAAGTTAATCTAAAAAAAATAAACAACAAAAATTAAAAAGAACTTATGGAATTAAATAAACATTTACAGTTATTAAATAAATCATACAAAATAAGCAAAGAGTTGTAAAGTTAGTTTTGTAACTAACTGAGAATAGTATAAAAAGGAATGTATGCATAGTGAGATGAATGAAATGAAAAAAAATTGTAATATTTTTTTCATCCATTTTGTGTTTTAATTATTATTTGATATATAATCGTATATAAATAAATATAAAGAATACGATTCATTTATTAATTCTATTAAATGAATTAAATGAATCAAACTAAACACTCATTTTATTAAAAAAATCCAACCTAATTCTTGAAATTAGGATTCATTTAATAAATTTTTAAGAATATGTTAATACTATATAATTTTATAACTTTTTTCCTTGACCGTTTTGTAACTATTATAGATAAATATCATTCTTCATTATTGGCTTAAATATCAATAGGAGTTTTCGAGCATGTTTTGTTTGGACATTAGAAAAGAAAGATGTGAAAACATTTGCTATTGTCTCTTTGAAGCTTTTCAACAATCGATTGGTGACTTTTTTGTGTTTATTAATTATTTAACATGTTCATGTCATTATCATTACGATTGAGGCAGCAATTAAATTGAGAATCCTTATCCGGTAGGAAGATGGTAATTCAGCTTCTATATACGTAATGCCCAAGTATGTAGGTTTTTGTTTTGTAACATTTTTAATGTAATTTCGGCTAATTCGGCTGTGATTAATGGAATTTCATCATTTTAAAATTAATTAAAAATATTTACGGGCCTAATTGTTCATTAAATTTGAGCCAATTTATTTAGGCTTCGCCCACCAATTTGTTTAATGAACTTATTATGGGTTTAGCAAAGGGCTGTGGTAAAAGGGTGGTTCTATTAGTATTCCTTAAACTCCTCATTAAACCCCTTTATAGAAACACCCCATTAAAAAAATTTGAGAAAGAGTAAAGCTATTGGCACTTCATTATAGTAATAAAACCACTTTAAGCAAAATTATAATGAAGAACAAATAGAATTAAAGAAATATATTTTTCTTTCAAATAATAAATTGTATAAATTTAGAATAATGTATTTTTTTCAAATTTCTTATTAATTAAATATTT
>JASUUG010001224.1:0-67532 GCA_030449905.1 Luvunga scandens
TTTAATTTAATCAACGCAATCCATTTTATTTATCTTTCATTTTCAGCTTTGATTTTCTCTTTATTTTTTTAAATATATCTACAATATAAAATTAAGATAAAATTAACATACTATAAACTAATTTAACATAAAACTCTATTATTAAAGGCATTATAAGTTATAAGCACATAAATCAATACTCAGTAAAGTGAAAAATAATGATTTTAATCTTTAATAAATCTACATTTTCTAATGTTAATCACCAACTCTTCATCCTCTCATATTTTTTTCCTTTAAAAATATTTTTGTGTGTTTTTTATGAAACGAAATGTACTCTATATCTCAATTTTGTAAGTCTAATAATGCTTCTATTAAGTTCTCACTTGTTTTTTGATAAAGGATGTATGCACGTGGCGACATTGTTCAAAGGACCAAATAAGAATAATACCTATATATAGCAATTGATGTAGCATAAATCTACTGGTACCTCTGTCATGGCTTTTGTGGGCATTAAACACTCCACTAATGGTTGGCATCAACATCTTGGTCATCCATTTAGTTGGATTTCATAATTTCTCATTAAGAAGCACACTCTTTCATCATTATCTTCTACTTTTTTTTTAGCTTCATGTGATTCCATTCAATGTGTCAACACTTCATAATAAAGGTCCATTAGAATTCTCTACACCGATATTTGGGGTTTTACTTCAATTGAATCTGTTGATGGTTTCAAATATTATGTAGTATTTGTGGATCACTTTACAAAACATATTTTGCTTTGCTTATTTCGCTTCGAATATATTGTTCTCACATGTTTCTTAAGTTTAAAACTTTGGTGAAAATTTTTTTCAAGACACTCATTATTTTAATTTATTTCGATAGTAGGGCCAAATATAAAAAATTAAAATAATTATTTACTTCCTATAGGTTTTCTCACTTACTCACTCCTCTTTATGCACCTCAATATAATGGCATCGCCATGTCGTTGAAATTAGGCTGACTCTACTTCACCAAGCCTTCATGCCTTTGCTGTTCTGAAGTCATGCCTTTCAAGCTGCAACATACTTAATTGATCATCTTCCTATTAATAATCTTAATTATTAGACACAATTGAACAAACCTTTTTGGTTAATACCCAACTATCAATAGTTGAGAACTTTTGGGTGTTTATGTTATCGATGGTTGAAACCTCACATTAAAAAATAAACCAAATCACATGCTTGTGATTTTGTTGGATACTCATTTTCGTAAAGTGCATACAAGTGTTTTGATCCCATTAAACATCTTGTCTTTGTCTCTTACCATGTTCAATTTAATGAAAATGAATATCCATTCACATCAATTGATAAAAATAAACATTGGACCACTAATTCTAGCATCCAGTCTTAGGTTCTATAAAAGTCTTTAGTTGCTTCTTTAACTCTACAACATTTTTCTATTCTTAGTGATTCACATATGCTAATTCATAGTACACCACATGAAATGCTTGCATATAATGCTACTAATTTTCATGCTTAATCTAAAGCTAGTAAAAAAGATAATGTCTCTATTCCTTGCTCTTATCATGTTGCCTCTTGTACAGATTCTCATACTTCATTTTCATCCACCACTGATTCTATACTGTTCAGTCTACTTCACCATTACTTATTGAGCTACCTTCCCTATCACCACCATCTATGCTTTTACACACTCACTCAATGACAACCTGTTCCCAAAATAACATCTTCAAACCTAAACATATACATGTCACCATTAAACACCTGCTATCTTTTTCATATGAACCATCTTGTGTCTTTCAAGCCTTAAAGGATCCTAAATGGAAAATGGTCATGAGTGAAGAGTTTACTACTCTTGATCAAAATAGGCTTTTAATCAAAATGATCAAAATAGGCTTTTGATCAAAATAGGCCCTTGTTCAAAATGGCATATGGGAGTTGATACCTCTAAATCCATCTAAAAATATTATGGGTTGCAAATGGGTTTTGAGAATCAAACAAAAAGCAAATAGGAGTATTGAGTAGTATAAGGTGAGACTACTTGCCAAAGATTTTCATCAAAGCATGACCCTTGATTTTACTGAGATATTTAGTCTAGTGGTTAAATCTACAACTGCTTAGGGCTCTTATGCTCGAGGCTAAAAACATACATGAATTAGATATTAATAATCATTTTTATAAGGGGCTCTATCAGAGGAGGTATATATAACTTAGCCATCTGGTTTTATTGATCTTAATTTTTCCTCCCGTGTTTACAGGTTGCATAAGGCTATTTATGGCCTCAAATAGGTTCCTCGAGCTATAAAGAGCTGAGATCTCTTTGTCTTGCTTATGGGTTTGTTAATTCACAGGCAGACACCTTTTTATTTGCCTATGCAAAGGCAAAAATGATAATGTACTTCCTTGTATATGTTAATGATTTAATTATTACTTAGAGGTGCTCTGCGTTAGTTCCACATTTCATTCAGATTCTCTCATATAGGTTCGCTGTCAAGGATATTGGCACTCTTCATTATTTTTTAAGTGTAGAAGTTATCTTAACCAAGAGTGGTTTTTTCCCCAGCCAACCAAAATATATTAAAGATATCCTTGAGTGTACAAAAATGGACAGAGCTAAAATCATTACCATTCTCCTTTTTACTTTTACTACGCTTGTCCTAAAGGATGATTCTTCTCCTACTAATGCTACTGAATATCAACATGTGATTAGATCACTTTAATATTTATCTTTGACTCGACCAAATATCTCTTATGCTGTGAATAACCTTTTTTAGTTCATGCACTCTCCCTTTCAAACTCACTATTTGGATAAAAGATTATTGCGAAAGATCTTAAACATATAATTCATCATGGTCTCTTTTCACATTGATAATCTTCATTAATTCTTAATGGCTTTTCTGATTCAGATTGGGTTGGCAATCATGATGAACGCACCTCCACCGCCACTATCATCTTATATCTTCCTAAAAATCCAATCACTTAGTGCTTTACAAAGTAGCATATTATTGCTCGCTCTGCTATTAAAGTCAGATATCATATTGTAGCTTATACTATTGCTAAAGTAAATTAGGTGCAATCTCTTTTAAGAGAATTACATGTCATACTAGTTTTCACTCCAATGATATATTATAACAATATTGGTGCCACTTATGTTTGTGCAAATTCATTATTTCATTCTCAAATGAAGCACATTGCCATTAACTATCACTTTGCTCATGACCAAGTTTTAAAAGCCTTTTACATGTGTCTGATGTTTCCACAAAAGATCAACTAGTTGATGCCCTTATTAAACCATTTTCTTCCCAACGCTTTGATTATTTCCAGTCCAAGATTGGTGTTTTTAATGGAATATCAATTTTGTGGATGGGTATTGAAGATGAATCTTTTGCAAACATATCACCATATTTGTGGTCTCTATGATTAGTGGCTTCAAATCAAATCTTTAGTTTAGTGTTATTAATTTCCAAATTGTATGTTGAGCACTATTACATAAATTGTTCCTTGTAATATAGTTTGTCAACAATCAAACTTTCCATTTTAGTTTATGTCACTTGTGTATATATTGATGAAAAAACATTGAATAAAATTGAAAGTTTTCATCGATTTTTTATTTGTAGCATATTTTTTATGCCAGTATCCCTTTAGAAAAAACTATATATTTAGGGAAGGAAGCCATGAAAAAATAGATTGAGATGGTACTACATATAGATGAGTGTTTCACTAAATTTTTGTTGCATCCAATTAAAAAAAAGTGGGTAGTTCTCACCAAATTCATTTCAAATTTGATTCAACCAA
The DNA here is from genome assembly GCA_030449905.1 of Luvunga scandens. Lineage (NCBI taxonomy): Eukaryota > Viridiplantae > Streptophyta > Magnoliopsida > Sapindales > Rutaceae > Luvunga > Luvunga scandens. Next base: position 3,771 of record JASUUG010001224.1, read on the forward strand.
ATAAATTTATAGTTGAAAGGAGCTTGTGCTAAGTTTAGGTTTAGGTATGTTTTCTAATATTTGGGGTAGGTAGTTTATCTAAGGTATGCTAGGTGAAAAGTCAAATTAATATATACAGTGAGTTGAAGTGGTCATTTGAGGAATAATAAGGATAGCTTAGTGGAGCTTGTAAAGAGTTAATTTAAGGAATTGATGTAGAGATGCTAATATGTGTTTAAGAGCAACTCAAGTGTACTCGGGGTACAACTCCGGTGATATCACAAAATACTTAGCATAACTGGGATAGCTCAGGTAAAGTCATACTTGGAATACAATATCAATCTCAATTGAAAATATAGTAAAATAAACATAAATATGAAGAGCACACAATGTTTTTGTGTCTTAGCATTTGGCCTAAGTCTATGAGAGCAAGCCATCACTAATCCACTATATAAATGGAAGGTTAAATAAGATTTTGAATTGTCTAAGGTGAATAACACAAGCTAGATAATTATATAGAGATGCTTGGTATTGATAAGGATGGAAATGGTGAATAAAAATATAAAAAGTGATAATATAATAGAGAAGATGATAAAGGTAGTAAGAGAAATGGCCTTTCAAAAATAAAGAAGTGAGTGATGATAGAAAAGATAAAGAATGTGTGTGTGACAAAGAAATGGAGCGGAGAGGAAGAGAAAGGATAGAGAGAGAAAGAAAGAGGCCACTAAATATACATTGAATAGGATATTTATATAGTGAAAGCTAGTGGTAAGGAGAGTGCATAAAAGTTAAGGCTAACTGCCATCTTTAGGTTAAGAGGGGAGAATGTTTTTAGTGTTGTCCCATTTTTAGGGAAGAAAGACAAGAATATTCCTTTTGTACTGAGTTTATTCTTTTTATTAATACTTTGAGGTGTCCAACCTTCACTATTGATTTTCAATCCAATCCGATATAGCAAATTCTTGCAAATGGCATCCTTATATTGCTCCACTTATTGTGCCCATTTTTCCCTTGTAACTGTCTACACGTCATTCATTTATTAATCCAAAAATATCCTTCCAAATTTATCTCCAAACAAGATCACCCTAGTTTATTACATTGAAAGAGTTGAAGCACAATAAACTCAAATAAAAAATTGGCCTTGACGACACATGGCACCTTTTAGTTGCTAATTCACTTGTCTCGTAACCCTTTGAGAGTAGATGAGGTAATCAAGGGAGGTTAATCCCCTGGCAAAGCAAAAATTGGTGATAAATATCTTTTATGTTAACTTATTTTAAAGTTTCCTTAGATATCTAATTATGGCGATTTTCTTAAGAGCTATCTTAGCCCTTTGATCATGGCGACCTATTCAGAAACTTTCTTAGCATTTTGATCATGGCAATTTATTTAAGAGCTTTTGTAGTCCTTTGATTATGACGATTAAGTCAAGAGCTTTCTTAGCCCTCTGATCCTAGCAATTTACTAAGAAGCGTTCTTAGCTCTCTAATCATGGCAATTTTCTTAGCACTTTGATCATGATAATTTATTTAATAGCTTTGTTACCTCTTTTGTCATTGTGCCTTCCTCAGAACCTTTCTTAGCTCTCTGATCACATGGAATAAAAATATGGCTATAAATTATGGTGATAACTTCAAGTTAATACATAGATTTCATGGCAGAGGAGTTCTCAATCCCATATATAGCTAACCTTACTAAAGTATCCTTATATTGGTGATTTGTTCATGATTATAGCTCTTTAGTAACAATCAATATAAGTCAGATGAAACAAGAATAGCTCAAGGTATTTAGAGCAACTCTTTAAAAGTTAAACATGGTGAGTCGTAAGTGGAGATAAATTACAATTAACAAATCATAATTATTAAAGAGTAAATCATTCATTCACAACCACATAGTGATAAAGATATATCATCTAAATAAAATATCCATGTAAGATATATTAGAAAAGACAAGTTATTGCATCATACTTTAATCATAGTAAGGATCTTAACAGGATGTGAGCTATTCCTGTGGTGATAAAAAGTAAATCATCCATATAAAATATTCATGAGTGATGATTGAAGAAAGACAAGCAAATACACCATGTGTTATAAGATATAACTAAAGGCAAGTCATCCAATCAATTCCTCATGAGGACTTTGGGTAGTAAACTATATGCCTTTAGTTTTTAAAAAGATAATGAAATGTCTAAAAAGGAACAAGCAACTTTTATGTAGTACCTTTGAGATCGGCATAAGGTCTTCACACAATATTTACAAGTAGTTATTCACAAGTGAAACTGACTAATGTAGGGTACCCTAAGGTCTTCATGCGAAATTTTTATATACATAGATATACATAACTCCATCCCTCGAGTCATTGGCGAATTCAAATATAAAGTCAACGATGACTTTAGTTTGGAGAGCTAAGTAAGATCTTATATCTCTTGAATACTCAAGTTGCACTCCTAATCTAGTAAATGGAGCTTCGCGTGCCTATGATTGGCATATCTTAGGTGCCTTTACTTGACGATGTTTGCATCTAAAAGTACCACTATTACCTTTCATTCAAATGTGACCTAAACCAAACTAACCGTCGCTATGAAAGCTATTTGTAACACTTTGCTAGGATCTTATTTGAATCAATTAAGTAATTCTTTTTGGAACCAGTAGGGTTGGCAAATTATGGGCTTAGGTAGTGCTTTTTTAGGCCCAAGCCCAAGCCCATTAGAGTAGAAGTATAAGGGCTGGGCCTGGGCAGGACTTGGGTTGGGCTTAAGCTTTTACTTATTTTTTCAATTTTTTTTAAAATTGTTATAAACTTGAAATGAGTTAATAATAATCAAGTTGTTATAATCAACAATAAATTAAAGAAAATAAATATTTTAAAATAAAATAATAAATAAAGAAAATGAAACAAATAAAAATTTAGAGATTTAATTTTTTAGTACTGGACTTTTTAATTTAAGCACTCTCTTAATTAATTAACACTTAAAAAAGAGAGTTTACCATTATAATTTGAAGCTTTTTTAATTCATTTTATATATATAAATTAGGGGTTTAAGCTATTTGCTTTTAATTTCTTCATTATTTTTTAAATTTGAAATTATTATTTTAATTAATAATTTTTTTTTTTAAATAGAGGCCTTGGGCCTAGCCCGAGCTTTTTCCCCGAAGCCCTTGTCCATGCCCTCATATGGCCGTCCTGGGCTAAAGCTCATGGGAATGGCCTGGGCTAGATGAGCTTTTTGCCATCCCTAAGAACCAGGTCAAATATGATTTAAATAAATAAATTTATATTTGAGAGGAGTTTGTGCTAAGTTTGGGTTTAGGTGTGTTTTTCTGATTTTAGGGGTAGGCGGTTTACCTGAGGTACACTAGGTGGTGAACTTAAGTGATATGCGAAGTAAGCTGAGGTGGTCAAATAGAAAACAACAAGCAGAGCTCAGTGGAGCCTTATAAGAGTTAATTTAGGGAGTTGATATAGGAAGGAGGGAGGGGCCAAGTATGTGCTTAGGAGTACATCAAGTATACTCAGGGGATAGCTTAGGTGGTCTGGTAGAATACTTATTGTAACTGAAGTAGCTCAGGTAGGATCATACATAAAACACAATCTCGATCTCAAATTGAAAATATAGTAAAATAAACGTAAATAAAAAAAACACATAATGTTTACATAGTTCGGCCTTTAGCTTTTGTCCATGGGTAGCAAGTTATCACCAATCTACTATATAAATGAGAGATTATATAATATTTTATATTGTCCAAGATAAATAACACAAACTAGATGGCTATGTAGAGATGTTTTGTATTGATAAAGATGATGATGGTGAATAAAGATATAGAAAGTGATAATATGGTGGAACAGATGATGAAGGTAGAGAATAGAAATGGCCTCCCAAAAATAGAGAAGTGAGTGATGATATAAAAGATGAAGAAAGAGATTGTATGTGAGAAAGGAGAAGAGTGGAAGAGAAAGGAGATAGTGGGAAAAAGGAGAGGCCCCCAAATATGGGTTAAATAAGACATTTATATATTAGAGGTTAACTGTAAGCAAATTGCATAAAAGTTAAAGGTAGATGTCATCTTTAGATTAAAAGAGCAAGATATTTTAAGGCTATGTGTGATTTTCAAGAAAAATATACAAGAATATTCCTTTTATACTAGATTTATCCTTTCCCATAAATATTTTGAAGTGTACAATCTTGACCATTGATTTCTAAGCCAACCCAATATAGTAAATTTTTTTAAACGACATCTTTATATTACTCCAAATATTATGCCCATTTTGCTCTTATAATTATCGTATGTGTCATTAATTTATTGATCGAAAAATATTCTTGGAGATTTATGTACAAACTGTGAATGATGATATCTAAACAGAAAAATATAGTAGGGTGCTGTCATAAACAAATATAATTAAAAAAAAAGACTTATTTTACGATTGTTTATATAAGCATAATGTTGAGCTTTAATTTTTTTAACATTTTCCTTTACAGGTCCGACCACTCCAATAGTGTTGAGCTAATATTGTTGAAGCATCAGAAGGATTCATCCGTCTTGTAAGCTTGGTTGGAGTTACTGGAGCCCACACATCTATTAGTGACCAAGCTCAAACTCTTATAAGGGAAGTTAAAAAGTCAACTACTAAACCTGTGACAGCTGGTTTTGGCATATCAAAGCTTTAATATGTACAACAAGTAGCAGGATGGGGGAGCTGATGGTGTGATTGTTGGGAGTGCTTTGGTGAAGTAAAAATCTCCTGGAGAAGGATTGAAGGAGCTAGAAAAATTCATGAGATCTTTATGATCTGCTTTGCCAGGACACCAATTTTTTAGATTGTGTGTTTGAATGAACTCTAATGAACAAGATTTTTCTTTTTTTGTGGATGTCATCTACTTGAAATGTTATAAATTTATTATCTTAAAAATTAGAGCTGTGTAGTTTGACCTTACTCGCATTAGTGGGAAAAAGATTGATTGGCTAAATAATAATAAAAAAATTATGTTTTGTTTTCTTTTCAAAAAATTATTTGAATTATCAAGAGAGAAAAAAAAAAGAAATATGTACTTTGTACAAGTATTTGAATTGAACAAGGCAAAAATACATAAATAAATAAAAGACCTACTAATTTGACATTCATCGTTGGAACTCGTAATTAGACATTCATCTTGCATGTTTAAACTATGTATGACATTAATTAATTTATTATTAGTTACTTTTACACATCCAATTTATGGAAGATATGTAAAGATGACACATCCATTAACATAAAAATTTAAGTATTCATAGCATTACTCTTGTATTTTTACATGCATTGGTATTAATTGTATAAATACCAACAAAGACGCCCCATACTCCTCTCTTCCCCCCCCCCCCCGACTAAAACGCAGAAAAAAGCCATCCTATTTTTCCTCATCCTCCATAGTCCAAGCCAACAAGTTCTTGTTCTTTATATTCTCATCTTAAATATAAATCAACAAGGCCCCTCTCTAAATTGGTCTCTTATTTTAATGAAAATGTCTATAAGCCTCCATTTCATATAGTTTTTGAATTAGAGCTTATTTAAGTAAAGTTTTTAGTAGTAGAGCTCTTACAAGCAAAGCTTTTACCTAAAAATTTTAGTTATTTGGTTGTCAATAAAATTTTTTATCAGAAATTTTAAAATTACATAAATAGGTAAGTTTTTTTAAGTTATGTTATAAAAGGAATAAAATAAGATTACCAAATACATAGAGGATATCTTAGATATTTTAACATTAAAAAAGTTTTTTAATCTCTACCCCTACAAGTTTAAAATTTGAGTTTTTGCTTATATAGGCAAAATAACTTATTTAATCTTCAAAAGCTCTACTAAAAAAGTAATTAAATAATAATAAAAATTTTAATAAGAGCTTATAAGATTAAATGAACACTTATGACCTATAGATAATTCATACTAAATAGGCAGTAAATCACCTACAAAATTTTAATACTAAATAGGCACTATATATATATATATATAACCCTTGTCGAAGCAAGGAAAATATTATGAGTTTATAAATCGTGGGCATAGAAAACCTGACCTCAAACAATCCAATAAAAAAGGATAAAAAACAATCAAAATAAAAGGTTGATGAAATATGAACTAACTACTTGAGTGCAACATGTCATATGTCATCAATTTGTAAGCATGGGATGTCGTTTAACAGAGCCAAAATTGGAACCGACATGGCTGTGACTGTCATCCAAAGGCAGTAAGTAGTTCATGTGTTTAACTCGTGAGCAAAACTAAATTTTTACTACATGAAACGACTAGGGGAGTTGCGTTTCATGAAGCTCTATTATTGAGTCATGCAGCAAGCACGTGATCAAGGTTGTTGTGGCAGTTAAGCTTGACGAGAAAGACAGCTAGGGAAAATAAGCCCAAGAAACAAAATATAAAGAGGCTGAGCTTCTAGAGTCACAGTGAGTCAGAGAATAAGAGAAATATTGTAGAAGAAAGAGAGAGAATGCTAGTCACTTGTAATCTCTATTCTACATTTTTCTTTGTAAACCCTGAAATCAATAAATGTGAAAACACAGTGCTGGTTCCTCAGTGCATGTAAGCATCATTGATTGGTGCTGAACCACTTAAATCTTGTACATTTTTTTCTTGGATCTGATTTTCTATTTCTTGTTCTTGATTATCCTAAACTGTGATTGTGAGTCTTGGTTAGATTTGTTCTTAAGTTAGAGAGTAAATGATCTTGGGGTAAGATTGATCTTAATAATTGGGGTCAAATTCACTATAAATTGGTATCAGAGCCAATGCTCTTTATTTTCAAGACTCAAGAAATGGCAACCAAAATTGATCTGGAGAAGTTGATTGGGCAAAATGATTTCAATATGTGAAAAATTAAAATGGAGGCTTTGTTGATCATTTAAGGTTTGGGAGATGCCCTTGAACCAGTTACCAAGAGAGAAGTTTGCTCCCCAACAACTCATTAACAGGTTACTAATATCGACAAGAAGGTAAGGAGTACTATCATCTTTAGGGTAAGGGATTCTGTGATAAGGGGGGTTGCTAAAGAAAGAACTATTGCAAACTTATGGGAAAAACTGAAAAGTCTTTACATGAAAAAATCTCTTACGAACAGACTATATATTAAAAAGAAAATGTTTTCATTAAGGATGATTGAGGGATCATCACTTAATGAATGTATTGATGAATTTAGCAAAGTATGTGATGCTCTGGATGCAATTGATGAAAGTTTGACTGATAAGAGTAAAGCACTCTTGTTAGTTAGCTTACTTTCTAAATCATACGAACATTTCATTGATGTTTTATTATATGGAAGACAAACACTTTCTTTAGAAGAGGTTAAATAGGCTCTTAGCACAAAGAAATTGAAAGATAAGCGAGAGATGACTAACAGTGAGTCATGTGAGGGTTTAATGGCTAGAGGCAGATCTAAAAAGAGGGAAAACAAATTAAAGAAGCAAGGAACATCCAAATCAAAACAGAAGCATCTTAAGTATTTCCAATGTCACAAAGAAGGTCATTTCAAGAGAGATTGTCCCAAAAAGAAATCCAAGAACAAAGATTTAAGGGATAAGGTAGGGAATGCAACAATTGTCACAAATGAAACCAATTATGAAATAGCTAAAGTACTCATAACCTTAAAAGATAAGATTCAAGGTTAGTGGGTTCTTAATTTAGGTTATACCTTTTATATGTGTCTTAATAAAACTTATTTTACATCATATCAGTTGTGTGATGGTGGTATGGTATTGATGGGGAATAACTTTATGTGTAAAAATACTTGGTATTAGGACTGTTAGCCTTAAAATGTTTGCTGGTGTGATTAAAGAGATCACACAAGTATGACATGTTCCTGACTTAAAGAGGAATTTAATCTCTGTTGGGATGTTGGATTAGATTGGATATACTGTCAAGGTTGAGAAAGGTGTATTGAGGGTAATAATGCTCAATGGTAATAATGAAAGGAACTAAAGTAAATGGCTTGTATGTGCTAAATGGACTAACAGCCATTAAAGAGGCAAGCGTAACTAAATGCAGTGAAGATAAGTCTAAACTATGGCATATGAGTGGAAGAGGATTAAAAGAGCTTAAAAAACAGGGAGTGTTTGGAAATGACAGGTTGATTTTTTTAGGATTCTATAAAGTTTGTATACTAAGGAAGGCTTTTAGGTTAAGTTCAAAGCTGCAGTTCATACTACCAAAGAGAAGCTTAGTTATATACACTCTGGTCTATGGAGACCTGCAAAGGTAATATCTCTAAATGGTTGTAAGTACTTTCTGACCTTTATAGATGATTTTTCAAGAATGGTTTGGGTTTATGCTTTGAAAAGCAAAGATGAAGTCTTTGCAAGGTTCAAAAGGTAGAAGCTTTTGGTTAATAACCAGAGAAATTTGAAGATGAAAGTGCTGAGGACAAACAATGGTTTGGAATTTTGTAATAAACTATTTAAAGAGTATTGTGAGAAGAATGGAATTTTGAGCCACAAGACAGTAGCATATACCCCCTAACAAAATGGCCTTGTTGAAAGAATGAACAGAACTTTAATGGAGAAAGTGAGATGCTTGTTGATTCACTCAAAATTACCAAAGACTCTTTGGGCAGAAGCCTTAAACACAACCTACTATTTGGTGAACAAAAGTTCATTAACTGCTATAGGGTTTAAGACACTAATGGAATTATGGTAAGAGAGAGTAACTAATTACTCTAAGCTCAAAATTTTTCGCTGTGAAGCATATGCACATGTAAAGTGTGAAAAGTTAAAAGCAAGGGCTTTGAGGTATAATTTTTTAGACTATCCTCATGGTGTTAAAGGCTATTGGTTTTGGTGTGTTGATTTTAAACCACCATAATGCATAATAAGTAGGGATGTAACCTTCAATGAAACAGTAATATTGAACAAGTCAATGAGTTCTGAAGTCAGGGGGGATAAGCCATAAATTAAATATGATAAAATTCAGTTTGAGGTGGAGCCTGCAGACTATCAGAAAGCTAAATCATTCACCAAAGAAGAATCAAGGAATGTTGATGATAAACCTGATATTGTGGAAGAGTCAAAAACAACTGAGAGTGAGGGTGATACTTACCAGTTAGCAAGAGATAGAAAAATGAGAGTAATTAGACCGCCAAAGAGGCTTGCTATTGCAAATTTATTTGCTTATGCCTTATCAACTGCTCATTAGATTAATGATGATGAACCAAGAACTTATCAAGAGGCAATCACAAGTATAAACTGTAGTGGAAAAGGGCTATTGATGAGAAAATTGAGTCTCTTATGAGGAATGAAACAGGGAAGTGTTGTACTGCTTTTCATGCACTAGTTTTGAATTGTTTACTTCTTTTAATATCGATGTTTTTCACTTACTAATTGTGATTTACTTGTGCTTTCTTTTTATAGGTGTAATTCTATTTATTTGTGTTAAATTGAGCTATAAGATGATGTTTGAGGATGAATTGTCTTCTTGGAGAAATTCTGAGTTTCAGAAGAAGTTTTTTTGTAAGGCATAGGCGCTTGTTTGTCAATAGATGACTTGAAGTTTTTATTTTAACGTGTTTTATCTTTTTGTTACTTTTGTAATTTTGAATTTATATTTTAAATAATATTTTAGATATTAGTCTTTTATCATTTTGAAGAAAACTATAAAGGGGAGAAAAAGAAGGAATGGGGGGGGGGGGGGGAATGATTATTGATTATTATATTTTCTTTTAGGGTTTTCTTTTTTCTCCATAAGGAGCTAAACTTATTTTTCTGGTTGAAGGTTAATGAAACTTTGATTCACCATTACTAAGAGATCTTTCTTATGCATTAATTTTTTTATTGCTTTTTGGGTATTTATTTATTCTCTAAATTATTGCCATTATTATGTTTGTTAATTAGATACTTGGCCACTATTTAATTATCAACTCAATCTACTACCAATTGTAAGATTCATTGTATGAAGATTTTGATGTTTGTGACTAATAATATAATAGTGCGTTGTGCTATGAGAATAAACAATTTAATTTAAATGAACCATTGTATGCATTTGTTAATTAGGATTTGGGTCTCTCTAATTTTCAGGCTGTTAATTGATTAAATCCTATGATTGCATCTAGGGTTGTCTATTGATTAAGGAAATAATTAACGGACGTACCTTGGTTATCGATTAATTAAAGAGAGATTGCCTATTAGAGTGTCTCAGTTGCTATAACCGGTCTATTCATAAGCAGTAATAATTTACAATTGTATCAATGATCAGTAGTCGAATCAAAGCTGAGTTAATTCTTTCAAGCAGAGTTTTCCCATTTTGAATTACAATTTTAATTTGCATTCTAAATATTTTTAATTTCATTTTCATTATTGTCAACAATCCCTCAATTTTACATTTTCATTTTAAAAAGATTTAAATAATTACCAATCTCTGTGGACGCAACCCTGCTCAATCACTACACATAATCTTGTTTAGAGTATGTTTTTATATTTGCTGGCTTCGACACCCATCAAATTTTGGTGCTGTTGCTGGGGGCTGGTGTCATTTATTTAATCCTTTTTATGTTTTACTTGGTGTATGGTTTGTTCTTCTCGTACAAGTACACTTTCATTTGATCTTGAAATTGAGAAGACAGCTTGCAGGTTGAGACAACAGGCCAAGCGAGTCAAGCAACGATCTTTGCCGCCTTTGCTTTCTAAAATAGATACAATGCTTGATTTGGTTGAATCATCTAGTGATTCAAAAGAACAAATGATGGATAGAGCTGCACTTGGAGAAAGAACTTTTAGAGAGTTAGTTGAACCAAACTTGAATTAGCAACCACTCTGCACTCAATATGCAAACCTTAAGGTAAATTTTGAATTAAATTTTAGTTTTATTCATTTATTACCCAAGTTTCACAGTTTTGTAGGTGAATATCCTCATAAACATTTCAAGGAGTTTTATGTTGTGTGTTCAAGCATGAGGCCTCAAGGTGTGACTGAAGAGCATATCAAATTGCGTGCTTTTCTTTTCTCTTTAGATGGTCCAGCTAAAGACTGGTTTTACTACTTGCCTCCTGGATCGATTACAATGTGGAATGGTTTGAAGAAGCAGTTCCTCGAGCAGTGCTTTCTTGCTTCAAGAGCTGCCAACATCAGAAAAGACATTTGTAGGATCAAACAACTTTCTGAGGAAACTTTGTATGAGTATTGGGAGCGATTCAAACAATTGTGTGGCAGTTGTCCTCAGCATCATATTTCTGATTAACTTCTTATTCAATACTTTTATGAAGGACTGTCATTGATAGATAGGAGTATGATGGATGCTGATAGTGGAGGTGTGTAGATGAACAAACCCTATTCAAGCAAGGAAGTTGATCTCAAACACGGTTGCCAATGCACAATAGTTTGGCAACAGACAAAATCCCACGTGGGAAGTGAATGAGGTAAGTACTTCTTCTATTGATCAACGTTTAGATAAACTTACCTCTCTTGTGGAAAAGTTTATTATAGGTAATGTGCAACAGGTAAAGAGATGTGGCATTTGTTCCAATATGGGTCATTCAACTAATCTGTGTCCTACACTTCAAGAAGAACCCTTCGAACAAGCTAATATAGTTGGAGGATTTCCGAGCATGCCTCAAAGGAGATATGATCCTTATGTACAATTGTATAACTTAGGATGGAAAGATCATCCCAACTTCAGTTATGGAGTTAAACCGACGAGATTCCCACAACAATACCCACTAAGACAACTAGTTCCTCTACAATCAAACTCCAAGTCAAGTATGTATATTGAAGAAATTGTTAAATCATTTGTAACTAACACTCAACAATTTCATCACGCAACTACAACAAGCATTTAGAATTTGGAGAACCAAGTGAGCCAATTGGCGACTATAAAGAGCCGCTTAGAGTCTCAAGTATCAGGGAGATTGCTTTCACAACCTGAGGTGAATCCAAAGCAAAACGCTAGTGCTGTTATTCTTAGAAGTGGGAAGGAGTTGCAAGAGCCTAGCAAGAAAGTGACAAAGCGTTTAAAAGATGAGCTTGAGAAGGAGGAATTGATGCCTCAATCCCAATATGTACAACCCAGCGGAGTGAAACCCCTACCTGTAATGATACCTCCTCATTTTCTAAGTCATTTTGCAAAATCCAAGAAGGAAGAACAAGAGAGAGACATCCTTGAGATATTTCGTCAGGTTGAGGTAAATATTCCTTTATTAAATGTTATAAAATAAATACTTCGCTATGCTAAATTCCTTAAGGAACTTTGCACCTCAAAGCGGAAGTTAAGAAAAGATGAAAGAGTTCACATGGCGAAGAATATTCCCACCGTTCTCTAAAAGAAACTACCTTCTAAGTACAAAGATCTAGGTATGTTTACTATTCTTTACAAAATTAGTAGTGTTAAAGTTGAGAAGGCTGTGTTAAATCTAGGAGCTGCTATTAATGTCATGCTTTGTTCCATTTATTCATCTTTGAATGTTGGTATATTAAAAGAAACTGGTATGACAATTCAACTAGCTGATAGGTCTAATGCATATCCTGATGGGGTATTAGAAGATATTTTAGTACAAGTTAATGAGTTGCTTTTTCCTACTGATTTTTATGTACTTGATATGGAAGAGGATAAATCCTCTAATGCCGTCCTAATTTTGCTAGGAAGGCCCTTTCTTAAGACTACTAGAACTAAAATGGATGTACGTAAAAGGACTCTTACTATGGAGTTTGATGGAGAGGTTATAAAGTTCAATATGAATGATGCCAAGAAATATCCTAGGAATGAACAGTAAGTATTTTCTGTAGATGTTATTGATCCTTTAGTGTGGGAGATTTTTTATTTGGATGTTAAAGATTCATTGGTAGCTGCTTTAAACAACAGCTTGGGCCTCAAAGGATTGTAAAAGGATAAAAGAGAGTTTTTTTTAAATTATGTATTGGAAGAGATAATCTTTGAATTAAATTCTTTAAGAACTTTAACTCATAATGTGTCTTATATTGAATTACCCACTTCTTATGCAAAACTTCTTCCATCTATTTTGCAGGCACCGAAAATAGAGCTTAAACCATTGCTGAGTCATCTAAAGTACCTATTTTTAGGAGATGGTAAGACACTTTCGATGATCATCTCCTCAAAGCTTAGTGCTTTAGGATTGCAAAACTTCTATTGGATGGACAATTGTTGATATTAAAAGGATAAGCCTGTCCATATGCATGCATAGAATACTGCTGGAGAAAGATACCAAACCTTTAATAAAAGCTCAACGCCGTTTGAATCCACTTATGATAGAAGTGGTGAAGAAATAAGTTTTGAAACTTCTTGATGCAGGTATAATTTATCCAAATTCAGATAGCAAATGGGTAAGTCCAGTACAAGTAGTGCCAAAGAAAACTAGTATAACAATTGTTGAAAGTCCCGATGGTGAGTTAGTATCTACCCGAGTTTAAAATGGGTGAAGGGTTTGTATTGATTTTAGAGAGCTTAATTCACTCACTATGAAGGATCATTTTCCCATTCCTTTTATTGATTAGATGCTTGAAAAGTTTGCAGGAAAATCTCACTTTTGTTGTCTTGATGGCTATTCAGGTTTTCATCAGATATCAGTTGTGCCTGAAGATCAGGAGAAGACTACCTTCACATGCACTTTTGGAACCTTTACATACTGACGTATGCCATTTGGTCTTTGTAACGCTGCCGCCACTTTTCAAAGGTGTATGGTCAATAATTTTTCAAACTACGTAAAGAATATCATAGAGGTATTTATGGGCAATTTTACAGTCTATGTTGATTCTTTTGATGATTGTCTATATAATTTGAAGAAAGTGCTTGAATGATGCATTGAAACAAATCTTGTCTTTAATTATGACAAATGTCATTTTATCGTAGATTAGGGTATTATTTTAGGTCATGTAGTCTCTACTAAAGGAATTGAGGTAGATAAAGTTAACATAGATGTCATTAAATCTTTACCTTACCCTACATGTGTCTGAGAAGTGTTAATCTTATAATATTGATTTTAATGATAACAAAACTTATATGTATTTGATTAAAATGTTTGAGTTATTAAAATGAATTTCTTAAAGCCATAAACATATTTAAAGAATCTTAATGACCGTTAACTTGAGTCGGAAAATTATTTTTCCATAAAAAGCCATCAAAATATAAATTCTGGAAATTACCCATGAACAGTTTATAATAAAAGGCGAACCGTTTATTTACAAAAAAGTTTCAGAGCATTCTGGAAATTAACGGTGAACCGTTTATTACTAACAGTGAATCGATAATTTACAGAAAGGAGAAAACTTTCTAACCTTGAGCCGTTTGTTTTGCACGTTTCTGGAAATAAACGGCGATCCGATAACGGAAAACGGTAAACCGTTTATTTAAAATCTAAGCACAACGGCTATTTGGACAAGTCAAAACGGTTAACCGATAGCAGCAAAAGGCGAACCGATTATTCTCAGAAAGTCAACAACGGCTAGTTTTCAGCTCCAACTATGAAATGGCTCAATCAAATTCAAATCAAAATAGATCAAATAGTTTTCATTGAGCTTACTACTAAGAAAACTTACATCATTGAGCTTTAAACTTGTTTTTATTTTATTGATTCACACATTGAGATTTCAATTGTAATCATATACATTGTGTGAGAGATTAGTTGATTGCAATCTTTGTTTTTGAGTGATTGTAAGTGTTGGGATACACTTGGGTTAAGATATTGGGAATAATCTCTTGATTGTAAAGGTCCATTGACACCTTGAAGTCAAGTGTAAATGGTGTTGAAGTCTTGGAGGCTTGCTTAGTGGAATCCTCAAGCCCAGTGAGCTGGGAGGCGTGGACGTAGGCACGGTTGGCCGAACCATGTAAAAATCACATGTTTGATTTATCTTCCCTTATCTTTTTAATTTCGAGTATTGTTAAATTTATTGCTTTTAATTTGATCAAGACAATAGTTTTAATTGTTGTGTAATTTATTTGTTTAATTCTTTAAAGAACCCAATTCACCCCCCCTCTTGGGTAGCCTAGATAGTATTTCAAGAAGTTTATTCTTTTCTAGTTTTCTTGATCACGCAGGTTTTTATCGACACTTTATCAAGGATTTTTTAAAAATAGCTCAACCTTTATGCAAGCTACTTCAGAAAGATGTGGCGTTTGATTTTGATAAGGCATGCAAGGCAGCATTTGATAAGCTCAAGGATTTATTGACTTCAGCTCCAATTATACAGCCATCTGATTAGAACCTCCCCTTTGAGATAATGTGCGACGCTAGTAACTACGTTGTTTGTGCTGTTCTTTGACAAAGGGTTGGAAGAGCTACTCATGTGATATATTACGCTTCAAGGACACTTGATAACGCTCAGTGCAATTACTTAACAATAGAAAAAGAACTTTTAGCTATTATTTTTGCTTTAGAAAAGTTTCATTCATATTTATTGGGTACTAAAGTGATTTTTTATTTTGATTATGCAGCTCTCAGATATTAGCTCGCCAAAAAGGAAGCGAAACCGAGACTCATTCGTTAGATCCTGCTACTTCAGTAGTTCAACTTGGAGATCCGCGATAATAAGAGAGTACATAACTTGGTTGCAGACAACCTTAGTAGATTGACCTCGAGTGAAGAAGCAGCACCTTTAAAAAATGATTTCCTAAATGAGCATCTTTTTGTAACTCAAAGTATGGTTCCTTGGTACGCTTACATTGCCAATTATTTAGTTACAAGAATACTACCTAGTGATCTGACGAGGGCTCAAAAAGATAAGATTAAGAGCGATGCTAAATACTATGTTTGGGATAACCTCTACGTGTGGAAACATTGCTCTGATCAAGTCATCAAAAGATGCGTATCTGAATCTGAAATTCCTTCTATTCTTCAATTTTGTCACTCATATGCATGTGGAGGTCATTTTAGTCCCAAAAGGACAGCATCTAAGGTGTTAAAGTGTGGTTTATTTTTGCCTACTTTGTTTCGTAATTCTTACATGTTTTGCAAGTCGTGTCAGTATTGTCAAAAAACGGGCAATTTAAGTAATAAGAATCAAATGTCACTTACCCCTATTCTTCTGTGTGAAATATTTGATATGTGGAGCATAGATTTTATGGGACCCTTTCTCTCATCTTTTGGCAATGTTTACATTCTTTTAGTCATGGGTTACATTTCTAAGTGGGCAGAGGCTAAGGCCACCAGGACTGACAATGTTAAAGTTGTTGTAGATTTTTTCAAGTCTCATATTTTTGCCAGCTTTAGTGTACTGAGAGTGGTGATAAGTGATAGAGCATTCATTTTTTCAATCGGATGGTGGTGGTTTTGTTCAAGAGATATCATGTTACCCACCAAGTGTCTATTACCTATCATCCACAATCAAGCGGACAAGCTCAAATATCAAACAGAGAAATCAAGTCTATCATTGAAAAGACGGTTAATCCAAATCGAAAGGATTGGAGGTTGCGACTTGATGATGCATTGTGGGCGTATCGTACCGCGTATAAAATCCCCATAAGTATGTCTCCTTACTGTTTAGTATTTAGTAAGCCTTGTCATTTACCTGTAGAGCTTGAGCATAGAGCAAACGAGGCGGTTAAGCAATGTAATATGTGGATGGATGAGGCGGGAAAGCAGAGGAAGTTGCAGCTGCAAGAGTTGGAGGAGATTCGAAATGAATCCTACGAAAGTTCACGACTTTACAAGGAGAGGACGAAGACATTTCATGGCAAAATGATTTTGAGAAAGGAGTTTCTGTTGGTCAAAAAGTTCTTCTTTTTCATTCTAAACTTAAACTTTTTCCTGGTAAATTACGCTCTCGATGGGTTGGACCTTTTATTATTACTATTGCTTTAGACATTTCATGCCCACGTTATGATTAATAAGTACTTATGCCTTTAATTTATTAAAGTACATTAGTTATAAAGCCTACCTATGTGTTTACTAAAAAAGTTCTTCTTTGATTTTTGGTGTCTCAAGTGTCTCTTCCAGCTTTTAATTTGTATTTTTTATTTTTATTTTTATTTTTATTCTTTTATTCAATTTCTTTATAAAAAAAATTATTTTTGAAAAACTGATTTGATCCTTCAATTTTTAGCAACCCTAAATAACTTTCAAAAGCTCCAGCCGCCTCCTTACAATCTGTTTCCACAACTGGCCCAGCGCAGAGCCGCGCATCATCAGCCTCCTCACGATCTGCTTCACCGCGACCACGATCTGTTTCCGCTAGACATCCTCTCCCTCGCCACGCCACTCTCATCCATTTAAAGCTCCAGCCGCCACCTTCCTTTGATTCCACCATTACACAAATCAACAACATTGCTGGCTAAAACCCAACCTTCTTCTACACTTGATTTGCCACTGCAATGTCATTCAAATCCTCCAAATTAGGAGCTCCACCATTTATTCGCTACTGCCAAGTCGGCCATCATTGCTGTCAATCTAACCACCATTTAATTCATCCGACTCCATCGAGCACAGCCAAGCAAACAACATCCCCAAAGAAACTCGTGAGTTCTCTTAGGTCACTTATTTTTTTTACTATAAGAATGCCAAAGAGGAAAGCAGCAACTTCCAAGTCACCAATGGCTAAAAAGAAATCTATCACAAAGAAATCCAAGATTGTCGCTTCCACCACGGTGCCATGGAACACAGTTTTAAATGTGCACCAAGTAGTGAGAAAAAGATCGAAACATGGAAAGGGTAAGAGTGTTTTGCTACTTGTTGAATCTAATTTCGGAAGGTGCCTCACATTCACGACTCAACAAGAGAAAGAGAGGTACAAAGATATTTCTCATCGAAAAATACTTCTAGCTAAGTATATTCATTACCCGACTCTTGAAAAGTTGAATGTTAAGGAAAATTTTGATTCTTTAATAGATAAGATTGGTTTCCGCATAATTATTAATTTTGATTTTTTATGTTATGTTGAGTTGATTAGGGACTTCTATTCTACTTTCTAATTTAATATACCGGCTGATTTTACTTCACATACTTCGAATGTTATAAAGTTTAGGTTAATGGGATGAACTTTTTCACAATCTATCACAGATTTTAACCTAGCTTTAGGATTCATTGATGATGATTATTCTTCTAGTGATAAATATTTAGGGACAACTTGTGACTTTAGCAAAGAATTTGAACTTTATTGTCTTTGGCATGATTTATCTTTGGATCACAAGGCCTATGACCCGAGTAAATCAAAGAGTTCGTTCTTACATGATCCTGTTTTGAAGTGTGCGCATCGATTCTTAGTATATAATTTTTTAAGAAAGAAAGATAATTCAGGGTTTTCTCTAAAACAGAGTTTTATTTTATCTGATACATGTTAAATGATGTGAGACCTAATTTAGGTTTTTGGTTAGTATATCAATTTCAAAATGTGCTTAAAAGGTATCAAACTTTATTTCTTGGTCCATACATTACTTTGTTAGCTGTAAACTTATGTGTGCTTGATCTTGACAATCATAATTTGCATCCTACTTGCAAGAAGGAATTTTTGGATATACCTTTGTTTGAAAGAACAAATGTGGTCGAATTCAAGGCGGGGAAATTTTAGTTTACTAAACCATGACCCACTTAACTTTCAAAGAAGCTTTATATTAGGAGTGGTGCTACCTTTAATGATGAGTTTGACGACGATACGGCTACCCCACCAACTATTCCTTCTATTTTTGTACCTCCTTTGAGCACTCAATTAGAGAAAATAGAGCATAAGTTGAACAAAATGAAGCAAAATTTAGGGGCGTACTTCGAGAGTGTGGGATTTATCCCACCATTTCCGCCAAGCTAATAGATGTTATGTGGACAATTTAAGGACGTTTTCTTTGCCTTTAATCTTTTTGCCCTTATGCTTTATTTCTTTATGTGAACTTTAATTATCATACATTGGGGACAATGTATTTTCCTAGTGTTGGGGAGGGATTTTTGCAATATTAATTTTTGGAAGTGTTATTTTGTTACTTTTTAGATGATTTTGAATAGCATTCTTAGTTGTATCATTCATTCTTTTGTGAAGTCGTTTTGTTTCACTCTGCTCATCTTTGAATGATTTTGGAGTTAATATATATATATATATATATATATATATATATATATATTTGGATGTGGATGTGAGTTGAGATGCATGAATAGATTCGAGTTTTGATTAGCTTGGTCTTGGTTGCTTAAATAAATAACTCACTATTATTGATATTTGATTCATTTGATGAGTGCACATGATTTGATGGCAAATTCACCAACTTTGAGAGGATTTGAACCTATGAGCAACCATTTTGCTCTAATTATTTTTGTTGAGTGAATATCAATCTTAGTTTATCTATTGTAGAACTTGCTTTGTTATACATGTTGAAGCCACATTACGGGATTTTATGCACTAAAATAATAAAGGCAAACCACTTTCCACTATTCTATTTTCACATTTTTCTACTTTCTCTCCACCCAAAAATCTTTATTTATTATCTTTGTTTGAGCCTTAACCGTATACTTCTCTCCATCTACTTACCCATTTTTCTTCTTTTTAAGCCTTAATTTGAGGAGATTTTTGGACTCATTGTTTGAAATATATTTTATTGCTTTTGCTACCTTGAATAAAAATTTCTCAATTAGATTAAGCAACATTATGCTTGAATAAAATTGTGTATGATTCACCAAACATATATATATATATATATATATTTTTATATATATATATATATATATATATATATATATATATATATATATATATATATATATATTTATTTATTTATTTATTTCTTGACGACTTGAGTAACAATAAATATTTTAATGTCATAAGGTTCATTCAATGGGTTCATTTTTCTCATTTTGATTTCTTTTTCTTCCATAGACCTTTCTTTTTCAACCCATTGAGCCCCATTACAACCTTATTAAGACCTTTAGATTTTTTCATTTAATTCATGTTTTGTGGTTGAGATGTGATATATGAGCAAGCTTATGGTAATAGCATTCTTTGATTTGATTTGAGTACATAAATGATACCCTAAACACTTTGAGTGCATGGAGTGAAATCAATGAGAAGGCTATTAAATATTGTTGCACCTGGATTTTGAAAAGATTGTCTTGGTGGTTGAGTGACTTTATGCTAGCTTCTGAGATTCTATGCTTTGAAATCCTTGTCTCTTGAATGTTGATTGACTTAAATCTTTGAGGTGTGCTTGCTTAAGATTGATTTTGGATGAGTTGAGATGAGAATTGAGTGAAGATTTGAGATTATTCTTGAGTTATATGCTTGAGGACAAGCATTATCTTGTTGTGGGAGAATTTGTTGTAGTACATTTCATGCACTAGTTTTGTATTATTTACTCCCTTTAATATCAATGTTTTACACTTAATAATTGTGATTTACTTGTGCTTTATTTTTGTAGACGCAATTTCATTGATTGGTGCTAAATTGAGCTACAAGATGATGTTTAAGGATGAATTGTCTTCCTGGAGAAATTCTGATTTTCATAAGAAGTTTGTTGATAAGGCGTTGGCGCATGCTGTCAATGGAGGACTTGAAGCTTTTATTTTAACGTGTTTTATCTTTTAGTTACTTTTGTAATTTTGAATTTAAATTTTAGATATTAGTATTTTATCCTTTTGAAGAAAACTATAAAGGGGAGAAAAAGAAGGAATAAGGGGGAATGATTATTGATTATTATATTTTTTTTAGGGTTTTCTCTTTTCTTCATGAGGAACTAAACTCACTTTTCTAGTTGAAGGTTAATGAAGCTTTGATTCACCATTACTGTGAGATCTTTCCTATGCGTTAATTGTTTTATTACTTTTTGGGTATTTATTTATTCTTTAAATTATTGCCATTATTATATTTGTTAATTAGATACTTGGCCACTATTTAATTATCAACTCAATCTACTACCAATTGTAAGCTTCATTGTATGAAGATTTTGATGTTTGTGGCTAATAATATAATAGTGTGTTGTGCTATGAGAATAAACAATCTAATTTAAATGAACCATTGTATGCGTTTGTTAATTAGGATTTGGGTCTCTCTAATTTTCAGGCTGTTAATTGATTAAATCCTATGATTGCATCTAGGGTTGTCTATTGAATAAGGAAATAATTAACGGACGTACCTTGGTTATAAACTAATTAAGGAGAGATTGGTTATTCGAGTGTCTTAGTAGCTGTAACCAGTCTATTCATAAGTAGTAATGATTTACAATTGTATCAATGATTAGTAGTCGAATCAAAGCTGAATTAATTCCTTCAACTAGAGTTTTTCCATTTTGAATTACACTTTTAATTTGCATTCTAAATATTTTTAATTTGATTTTCCTTATTATCAACAATCCTCCAATTTTACATTTTCATTTTAAAAGGATTTAAATAATTACCAGTCTTTATGTACACGACCCTACTCAATCACTATACACAATCTTGTTTAGAGTAGGTTTTTATATTTGCTGGCTTCGACACCTATCAGGAAGCTAGTAAAAAAAGTAGAGAAAAGGAAGATTGTAAGCTACAAATGAATATACAAGATTAAAAAAGGGATACCATGAGCAAAGCCAAGAAGGTTTAAGGCTGAGTTGGTGGCAAGAGACTTCACACTAAGAGAAAGAATTGACTTCACTGAAGTATTCTCTCCAGTAGTAAGGCATGCATTCATCAGAGTCATCCTTGCACTAGTTACTGTTCAAGATGTGCATTTGGAGCAAATGGATGTTAAAACAACCTTTTTGCATAGTAAGTTACAAGAAGAGATTGTAATTCAACAGCCTAAGGGATATATAGTACTTAGTAAAAAGGATCATGTTTGCTGTCTTAAAAAGTCTCTTTATAGTCTGAAACAATCACCTAGACAATGGTATCTAAGGTTTGATAAATTTATGTTAAAGCATGCCTATAATAGTTGCAGCTGTGATGGTTGTGTATATTTTTAGGAGCTAAGTAAAAGGAGGATGATATACTTACTGTTGTATATTGATGATATGTTGATAGTATGTCATGATAAAAGTGAGATTGATTGTCTAAATGGTTTATTGAGTAGTGAATTTGAAATGAAAGATATTGGATCTGCAAAGAAGATTCTTGAGATGGAAATAGTAAGGAACAGAAAAGAGGAAACAATGTTTTTAACTCAAAAGAACTACATTAAGAGAGTTCTGATTAGGTTTGGTATGTATGAATCCAAGCCTGTTCAAACACCATTGGCAAGTCAATTCAAGCTATCGGCAGCTTAATGTCCTCAAACAGATGACGAACAGCTAGAAATGTCAAAAGTTCCTTACTCAAATGCCGTTGGGAGCCTCATGTATGCAATGGTACTTACCAAATAAGGCATTTCTCATGTTGTAAGTGTGGCAAGCAAATTTATGACAAATCTAAGGATTAGTAATTGGAGGGCAATAAAATGGATAATGAGGTATCTAAAGAGCACTTTAGAGTATGGTCTATTATATGATAGATTAGGAAAAGGAGGAAATGTCTTGATAGGCTATGTAGACTCAGACTTTCTTGGAGATCTTGACAAGAGAAGGTCTCTAACAGGTTATTTGTTTACATTTGGAGGATGTACAATCAACTAGAAAGCTACATTGTAGAGTGTAGTGGCTTTGTCAATTACAGAAGCTGAGTACACAATAGCTGTAGAAGCCTTCAAGGAAGCCATTTGGTTAAAGGGAATGACAGCAAAATTAAGGGTTGAACAAGATTCATTAGAGGCTTATTGTGGCAATCAAAGTGCAATACATCTCAGTAAGAATCAAACACATCATGAGAGGACTAAACATATTGATGTAATGCTCCATTTTGTAAGGCTTGAAGTATCTAGAGGTGCTGTGAAGTTGGTAAAGATAAATATAAAGGAAAATCCAACTGACATGCTCACCAAGGCATTGCCATTTACTAAGTTCAGTCTTTGTATGAGCTTAGAGAGAATTTTCAAGGGATAAGTTGCAGATGATAGGGAAAAGCACTAAGGAGTAACTTGAGTATTGAGTTCAAGGCAAGTATGATGAAATGTGAGCTAAATGCTTGAGTGTAACATATCATATGTCATCAATTTGTAAGCATGAGATGTCATTTAATAGAGTTGAAATTGAAACCGACATGGTCGTGACTGTCATCTAAAAGCAGTAAGTAGTTCACATGTTTAACTCATGAGCAAAACTTGATTTTTACTACATCAAATGACTAAGGGAGTTGTCGTTTCATGAAGCTCTGTTATTGAGTCACGCATCAAGCACGTGATCAAGGTTGTTGAGGTAGTTAACCTTGACAGGAAAGACAGTTGGGGAAAATAAACCCAGCAAACAGAATATAAAGAGGCTGAGCTTTTAAAGTCACAATGAGTCAGAGAAGAAGAGGAATATTGTAGAAGAAAGAGAGAGAGAGCTAGTAACTTGTAATCTTTGTATTCTTCATTTTTCTTTGTAAATGTTGAAATCAATAAAAGTGTAAACACAGTGCTGGTTCCTCTAAAGATGTAGGCATCATTGATTGGCGCTGAATAAGGATTGCAATTTGACCCGGCCCAAATTTTGGCCCGATTGACTCGACCTGAGTTTTTTGAGCTTTAACCCAAATAGGCATCATTGATTGGTGCTGAATAAGGATTGCAATTTGACCCGGCCCAAATTTTGGCCCGATTGACTTGACCTGAATTTTTTGAGCTTTGACCCGAATATTCGGGTTTCAAGTCGGACTCAGGTCAAAATTTCTAAGCCTGATCAAATTTCGGGTTAGGTTGGGCTTAAGCCTACCCGACACTAAATTAAAAAAAAAAAAATACACTACATAGTTTTTTTTTTTTAATGTTTTGTTGTGGAATTGAATTATGTGGTTTTTTATTTGTATAATACATGATTTTTATTTTTTAATGTTGGGTTGCGGAATTAAATTGTGTGTTTTTATTTGTATAAGACATGAGTTTTTCTTTTTTTTTTAATGTTTGGTTGTGAAATTGAATTGTGTGTGGTTGAAATGGTTGTAAATTTACATTGGGTGTTTTTAATTTAATTGCATTATGGTTTCTAATGTTAGATTTTGAAATTAAATTGTGTAGGGTTGAAATAGTTGTGGAATTAGATTGTGTATTTTTAATTTAATTGCATTGTATGTTTTTAATGTCGGATTGTGGAATTGAATTATAAAACTTATTTCTATTAATTGGTTGTTTTGTAAATTTTTTTGTGATTAATTATCTTATATATTTTGCTTTATATTGTTAATTATTTTAAATTAAAAAATTATTTTTTGTTTTATATTCATGGTATTGTAACTAGTAGAAAGAGAACACAAATTAAATACAAAAATTAATTTTGATCCGCCCGCCCCGAAGTTGGCCCGATTCGGGTCAGGCCCGACCCAGCCCGAACCACAAATGGTCGGGCTTTGATCGGGTTGGGCTTTAAATTTTTGGCCAAGCCCGAGCCCGACCCGACGAATTGCCATTCCTAGTGCTAAACCACTTAAATCTTGTGCATTTTTGTCTTGGATCTAATTTTCTGTTTCTGGTTCTTGATTCTCATAAACTATGATTGTCAGTCTTGGTTAGATTTGTTCTTGAGTTAGAGAGTAATTGATCTTGGGGTGGGATTGATCTTAATAATTGGGGTCAAAATCACTACAAAGGTCAATAGGAAGAAACAACAAATGGAAAATATGACAAAAACATCACATGATATAACTAATAATAATGTAAATAAGCATTTTAAATATCCTATAAATCTGTGTTTTAGAAAATCCATTTACAATAAAAGATAAAGTAAATCATTTATAACGTCTTTTAAGAAACATATCAATATACAAATAAAATTCATTTCTAGAAATTTATTTGAACAATCAAACATTGCTTTGTAAACATGCTTTGCTTTACTAAAATAAAAATTGTAAGAAAAATAGGAAATATAAAATATAAGTTTAATAGATTTCACTCACAACAATGATGATCAAGCTCAGCTATCATCAATACCCGTGAATTGACTCACATTTGCAGGGAAATTGTATAATTACTTTCCTAATATTAAAAAATTCAGGATGAACACTAAATGACATAATTACACAGTAGATATCTACCCAACGACTTACAATTCCCTGAATCCATACTTACAATCATAAAATTATCATAATACTCTCAAAGCCAAAAATTGCACCTTATGTCCAAAATTCATACTCCACCTCAATAATTAAATTTTTTATATCTCATAGCGAATTAGGAAAACGGAGAGGACTACACGTCTCCGGCTCCATAATGTCTTGTTGGTACTCTCGTATTCCTAAAATAATCCATAGATTATTAAAATTTGCTTGGGACCAACTTTACCCATTTGTTGGAAATCATAACTATAAATAGAGTACACAAATCCATAAACTATCTTTATTCCCATGAAGTTCAATATAAATATGTATAGAATAATGGAAATCTTACTTCCTTTTTTGAGAAATTCAACTCATATGCTTCACCTCTCTCACTCTGAACACATACACTGTCTTTCTCTATACTTCCCACCTTGAATTTCTCTTTCAATGAGTCTTCCCAAAAGAATTTAGGGTTGAATGCACTTTAAAATAACTCCCATTTAAATTTTAAATGATCCAAAGGGTTAATGTTCCATGAACCTTAACCCTTTGAAATTTTTCCTCATTTCTTTCCTCTCCACCAGCAGCTTCTCTTCCAAAACTATGGACGTACTTCGAACTTTTTCATTTTTGTCATAATGAGCATAATATGTAAAGGCTAACGGTAAGTTTGGGTTTTAGCAGGATAAGGTTAATGGGTGTTTAAAGCCCAGTAGACATAAAAGATTTAATGGGCTCAAGCATCGAGTCACTATTTCGTATCCCAGCCTACGCCAATTATGATCAAAACACACCTCGATGAATAAAAATAACGGCACTGATTGCAGCATAGAATGGAAAGCAGTTTGAATTCCTAGAGAGGGCGCCACATGCAGCAACCACAAGATTACCATCAGAATTAGCCTTAATCCAGTCCGAGAGACGAGGACGCCAAATAATAGTCTGTACGTCAGGAGGCCGACAAAAAGAATCTTTAATCCCCGTAGAAATCAACAAATCACGATCGCATCCAAATTTAGCATAAATAGGACACAAAGAAGAGATCACACCAATATGAGCCCGACAATTTGCAATAACCGGAAGGAATATTGGAACAATTAAAAATTAAGGAGGATTAATTTTTGTAATTCTTTTATAGAAAAAATCACCTATACTCTGAAGATTTGGTTATGGGGTCATATAAACAACCCCTTAGATTCATAAACAAATCTTTATTTTATTATTAATGTGTTGAACCAAGAAACTGCAGATGTCTTTCGTTAGGACTATTCAGCCTTCCAATACAAAGAAATTTGAAACTTAATACCATACTTAGTTGAAGATTAAAGGTCAGTTAGAAAAACCGTCTTTCTTTAAAGCAACCTACAAACTTTAGAATAGGGCTCAGTATGTTACAGATTCAATGGACCACAAGAAGTTATTTACATTGTAGTAAGGGGGGAAATTAAAAAAAAATTCCAATGAATTCCATTAATAAGGATGTTAACTAAATTAATAAAAATGAATATTTTAGCCATCATCCACCAGTTCTCTTGAAATCATTCTCAATCTTTTTTTTTCCCCCGTTTTGCATCCAAAGGAAAAACATTTATATATCCAAAAAAAAAAAAAAAAGAGGAAAAACAGGCTCCTCTGTTATCATTCCCCTGATTTTCTGTTCTGGTGTTTGCAAAATTTTCTACCTAAAATTTTCTAAATATCCATCGAGTTTAATTTTTAAAAAAATCTAATTCTAATATTTTCTTAAAGTTGGCCATAAGAATTAAATAATGAATAAAGTTATGGATGAATTTGTTAAAAATTAGCAATTTAAGCAATATTATAACATCAAGGGTTCTGGTGGCTGATGCTTATTATGCCGCAAGAATATTTTATATTTTATATTTATCAACATCGCTGACAAGGACAAGTTTGCTTGCAAATACAAATTTACATTACTTTTAACAAAAATGAATAAGTTACTATAAGTTTTCCTCAAATAATGGTGGATAAAATCACATTGCCTTCTAAGTTCCAAATCACAGTGGCAAATGCTTACATAATATTTTATAGCTCTGACAGCTTCCCAACAACGTTACTGACGTAGGACGACGATTATAGAAAATTTTAGAATTTTGTTTACTTTTACTCTTTTGATATTTTTCATTTTAAGTAGCGTCTTATTAGGGAAGTGTTTAGGTCTTTTATTTATAGTTTAATTGTGATTTAATTTCTCTATTTAAGTTAATTTAGAAAAAATACTAAATAGGTTGACCCTATTATAAATAAAGGAAGCCTTGTCATTATTTTTTATAATCTATTTTGATTATTAGGATCAACTTTATTTTGTTCCCCTAATGGGTATCATTATCTTTATCCTTAACTTGTTGAGTGTTATTATAAAAAATCTCATACTATTGAGTTGTTTGGAATAGTATGCAATCTATTCTATCATGAGGTTAGAGTATGACAGAGTAATTCACGTCTTTGTGTTGAGTGAATGGATTTTGTTTTACAATTGTTTTGGTTCTACTATCCCACTAGAAAGCCCATGGGTATGTGGTCTCTTTGTTAGCTTAATTTCTATTCAAATTCTGACACTAATAAGTGTGTATATAAAGGAGAAAAAATTAGAACAGAAAAATACTTTACTTATAGTATTTTCTTTAAAAAAAAAAAACATCATTCCAGGGTTTCCATCTTCGACACAACAACTAGGGTTCTATAAGTTTTTATTTCCTACAGGTAATTAGGCTTGTTATGCCCCCCACATTTATGTAGAAGACTGATAGCAGAGAATATTGCAATCTATTAAAGATTGAGCTGGTATTTCAAAATACTAAATATTCCACATTATTTAAATAAGAGAGCATAAGTTGGTTTATATATAGAAGTCAAATATGGTGTGATAACAAGCCCATATAGAGGAGGACCACGCATATGAAATCAAGCCCAAGAGAGGAGCCAATTCTAGGAAGGTATTAACTAGGCACTCGGGCATAATGACTCACGCATAGTAGGGAACCCCCACAGGAGTGTTGTGTTTATGCACAAGCTTGGCCACCTTTTATGTTTTTGTCATTTGTTTTAATTTTGATTATTCTTACTACGAATTATATTAAGAATTCAATTCAAAGAGCCAATTATATCACACTATGATTATCAAGAAATTGTTCTCTATTCTATATTGATTTCTCTGCCTTCATCGCTATATTTTTTGTTGTTCTAAAATATCGTGTTGAAGTGCAACATCACAATAGTAGTCATTGTATCCTATAGATCAAATTCCATTCGTTAGTCCTTGCACTGAGATATTGTATCCTAGAGATTAAATCACATTCGTTAGTCCTTCTTGCACTGAGATATTGTATCTCGAGGCATGGAATTTGGTCTTAAGGATAGTGTTGTTTCAATCTAGTTTCCATCTAAATTTTCGCTATTTTCTGTCTTAATTTTCCATCAATCCTAAGACGAAGTTATGAGTGATCTTCCATCTTCACTAATTGCTGAACTTTTCGGCCCTGCAACCTTTGCACTTACTGATCTTCTTGCTTCAGTTGTCGTCATTGAAGAAACTTGCCAAATACCTCAAAGATTTAATTGTTCAATGGTGAAAATTTCAAGCGTTGGCAAGAAAAGGTCTTCGATGTATTGGATGTTCATAACCTTACTGACTATTTGTAGTCATCACCATCAAAGGAAGGCATTAACGATTATGACAAAAAACTCCAGATTTGGAAAACTGGTAATAAACTCTGCAGGTATACAATACACAATACTCTTTTTGGTTCCTTTTATGATGCTTATTATCCATATAAGAATACATCTCGAATACGAGCACTACTTAAGAAGAAATATGTGGTAGAAGATGCTGGGACTTAACAATATTATATTGGTAATTTTCTGCATTATCGGATATTGGATGATAAACTGTGTCAAACCAAACCTATAAATACCATATATTGGTTAATAATCTTAAAAATGAGGAAATATTTCTTCCTGAATGGTTTGTAACTAGTTGCTTGATTGCAAAACTACCAAAATTATGGGAAGATTGTATTACAACCTCAAAACAAAAGAAGAAGTAACTGAGAGTCGTGAAGATGCTATTATACATATTAGGATTAAGAAGAAAAACAGAATTAGAGATGCATCTAATAAAGTAAAAGAACTTCATTCCAATGTAAATCTAATAGAGAACACTCTTTAACCTAATAAAAAGTAAAACAAACTAAATAATAGGCATCCTTACAACCCCAAAAGGCCCATCACTAAGAAAAGAGGTCATTTTTTTTATGTGGTAAAATTAGGCATTATGCTAATCAATGCAGGCATAAAGCTCAGCATAGAGGAGACAACAAAAAACCTTTTAAAGCTAATATGGCTAGAAAGGAAAGAGATGACATCATTGTTGTTGTGGTTGTCTCTAAAGTGAACATGGTGAATGCAAGCAAGGATTGGGTGATTGATTTTGGTGTTATTAGACATACATGTAACAATAGAAACTCTTTCATTTACCTTGGTGATTCTCCATCTACAACTGTACTAGGCAAGGGTAAAACTCTTCTCAAGCTTGCATCTGGGAAAACCTCAAACACTGAGTTATGTACCTATGTTCTTAAGATCAAATACAATCTAGTGTTTATTTATATGCTGAGCAAAGATGAGATCAAAGTGTCCTTTGAAGGTATAAAATTGTAATGAAAAAAATGGAATGTTTGTTGGGAAAGGGTATTCTTCTGGAGAACTCTTTAAACTCAATGTATTCAATGTCATAATGAATGAAAAAGATTCTTCCTTTGCTTATATTGTTGACTTTATTAATATTTGGCATAAGAGACTTGGTCATGTGAATTTTTCTTATCTTAAGAAAATTAGAGAACATAATTTACTATCTAATTTGAGCTTGTCTAATGAAAAATATGGAGGTGTATGGAAGCAAAATAACTAAGAAGACATGTAAAAAAGTTCAATATAGAAAAATTAAAATTTTCTATTTAATTCATAATGACCTTGGTGATTTGAAGTAGACCATGACCAGAGGAGGGAAAAGGTATTATATTACCTTTATTAATAATTTTTCAAGGTATACAAAAATATATCTATTAAGAAAAAAAAGATGAAACAAGTGAAAAGTTCTTAATCTATAAAAGTGAAGTTGAAAATCAATTCAATAAAAAAATTAAAAGATTAAGAACTGATAGAGGAGGTGAGTACGATTCAAGCATGTTAAATGCTTATTGTAAGAATCATGATATCATCCATAAGTGACACCACCTTGCTCACCTGAATCTAATGGTGTAGTTGAAAAGAAAAACAAAACCTTGAAGAACATGGTAAATGTCGTGTTAATAAGTTCTGGGGCACCACTGAGCTTATAGGGGGAAGCAATGTTATCTGCTTGTCATGTTCAAAATATAATATCTTATAAGAAAATAGGGAAGATACTCTATGAATTGTGAAGAGATTATAAGCCTAATTTAACCTACTTCAAAGTGTGTGGGTGTCTTGCCAAAGTTCTTAAACTAGATCCTAAAAGAACAAGGTTGGGATCAAAATTATCAACTGTATATTGATGAAAGTATATCAGTTGATGCTAATATCATCATTGAGTTCAGGAATGCTGAGTTCTTTGAATATGTTTTTCCTAAAACGACTAGCACTGAGAAATAATTATCTTGTACTAAGTCAATAATTGATGTTTCTGGAAGTTTAAATGTTGAGCCAAAAAGAAGCACAAGGATGAGAAAAGCCACTAATTATAGTGATAATTTGTATATCTTTCTTGCTGAGAATGATCTTTAGACTTTCAAGAAAGCTATGAG
This sequence comes from Luvunga scandens, assembly GCA_030449905.1. Lineage (NCBI taxonomy): Eukaryota > Viridiplantae > Streptophyta > Magnoliopsida > Sapindales > Rutaceae > Luvunga > Luvunga scandens. The sequence goes on from JASUUG010001224.1 coordinate 34,518, forward strand.
TTCTCGAGGTGCACCATTGTGGAAAGAAGTTGTCAACAATGAACTAGATTCTATCTTGAGCAATCATAGATGGGAGTTAGTTGATTTACCTTGAATTACAAAACGTATTAGGTACAAGTTTATTTTCAAAAAGAAATTAAAAGTCGATGGATCTATTGATAAATACAAAGAAAGATTAATGGCCAAGGTGTTCACACATAAAAAAAAAACATATAGATTGTTTTGACATCTATGCTCATGTAACTCAGATTGCATCTATTAAAGTTTTAATTACTCTAGCAGCAATTCATAATCTACATGTGAATCAAATGGATGTGAAAACTTCTTTTCTCAATGGAGACTTGGATAAAGAGATCCATGTGAATTAACCTAATGAGTATATAGTTTCAGTTTCTAAGCATAAGTCTGAAACTTGGTTAAGTCTCTGTATGGCTTAGAACAAGCACCAAAACGATGACATAAAAATTTGATCAAGTATTGTTCTCCAATGGATATACGATTAATAATTTGGATAAATGCATCTATTCTAAATCTATTGACACTAATACTTTTGTCATCATATGTCTCTATGTTGATGACATGCTTGTTTTGAGTTCCAATTCTAGAACTATTAATGAGACCAAGATGTTGCTATCAAGGAGATTTGAATATTATGACTGCAAGACAGTTTCCACCCCATATGATGGTAATACCCATCTAAAGAAGAATACTCAACATTGTGTTGATCAATGAGATATGTTCAATTAATTGTTAGCCTAAAGTACTTGATGAATAGCATAAGATCTGACATCACATATGTTATAGGTAGATTGAGTTGGTATATGCAGAATCCAAACTAGGATCATTGGACTACACTAGCCAAACTGGCAAGAAATTTAAGAGACACCATTAATTACGGGCTTAAATATGGTAGATCTCGACCAATACTTGAAGGATATAGTGATGAAAATTGGATCTTTGAATCAAATTTGCTCAAATCCACTAGTATTTATATTTTCACCCTTAGTAAAGGGGCAGTGTCTTGGAAATCGTTTAAGCAGACATGTATAGCTTATTCTACCATGGAGTCCAAGCTTAATTGCTTTGGAAAAAACTTATTCTAAGGCTGAGTTGTTGCGAACCTCCTACAAATCTTCCTATTTCTGCTCATCCTCCTGTTGATGTGGAAATTCATTGCAATTGTCAAGCTACTATTGTGAGAGTTAGGAATAAAATATATAATGGGAAGACTAGAGACATATGTATAAGACATAATACTATTACGTTACTGTTGGAATTAGGTGTTTTGAGCTAAACTTTGGAAGGTCAAAGTTGAATTAGGTCAATCCTCTGATAAAATCACTAAACAAGAGTTTAGTAGAGATCACGTCGAGAGGGATGGGACTACCATCTAGATCAAAAGACAAGAGTGATGGTAATGCTATCTATGTGATTAAAGATCCCATGAAGTAGGTTTATAAGAGTAAAATTAAGTTACATGTTTTTTAGCATTATTAATATTTTGTAATCTTAATTTTATTCAATAAAGATGTTTTTTATTTATGAGTTCTCCTTATGGTGAGATAGTGCTTATTGCAGTGATTTAGGTTGAGTAATTAAGTTCTTAATCAATTCTATAACCTATATTTTGCGTATGGTGGTGTGTCAAAACTGCATGACACACTTGATGGAGGTTCAACTATGTGAGTGTGGAATTAGATTAGTTCCTATTAGAGTTAGATAGGCTTCTGTATAGCACTCGTGAATCCAGGGGCACAGGACCATGAAAGTGCCAAACTACAAAACAACAAAACAATGTAAGTGTTTAATGTGAGCTTCTAGTCCTCTACCTTACACAAGAGGAATATTGATTCATAGAACCCATAAGTTTCACCAAGTTCCTATTCGAGAAGGTTGGTTGTTCAGTGGCTAGTTCATAGCTCAAAAAGCACAAGTTCATATGCATTAAACTCTATGGAAAAGGATGAAAATGAATGAATATAGGTGTTTTGAAATATATAAAGGATTATTAGAGATTGAGTTGGTATTTCAAAATACTAATATCATATATTATTTAAATAAAAAAGCATAAGTTGGTTTATATATAAAAACCAAATATGGTGCGGTAATAAGCCCATAAAAAGGAGGTCCACACGAAGAAACTAAGCCCAAGAGAGGAGTCCATTCCAGGAATCTATTAACTGGGTGTTTGCGCCCAATAACTCACGCATAGAGGGGATTCCCCCCACGAAGGTGTGGCTTATGTGCGTGGGCTTGGCCACCTTTTACATTTTTTCCCTTTGTTTTAATTTTATTTATTTTTAATTTAAATTATATTGAGAATTCAATATATTATTAAATTGGGGTTTATTTTAAATCCTTGTATAATTATAATTCAAGTTTCCAGAAGAAAATGGACTACGACTTACCTACTTAAGGAGCTTATTATACCACACTATGATTATCAAGAAAACGCTTTGCTATTCTAAATTATCATGTTTTGCTATTAATTTTTATATTGATTTCTCTGCTCTCATCATTGTACATTTTGTTGTTCTAAACTATCATTTTGAAGTGCAACATTGCAGTAGTAGTCATTGTATCTTGGAGATCAAATCGCCTTCATTAGTCCTTTTTAGATTGAGGTATTGTATTTGTAGGCGCAAAATTTGATTTTAAGGACATTGTAATTACACGCCTTGACTATTTTTCAAGTTTCAGTTCAAATTTCTGCTATTTTTAGTCTTAATTTTCCTTCACAACCTTCTTCTATGGTTATTCATAAGAAATCACAAAACATGTTTCCAATCCCCACTATCTGGTAGCTTAATTATAGAATTGCTAAGAAGAGTTGAAATCTACTAGCCTTTCTAGTAGGAACTTGCCCTAGTGTGGGTGTTGGTGGGAGTTTACTGGCGGTGGCTATAGTCACCTGTTGCATAAATACGGTGCTGCTGCTACCCATGTAGTTGATGCTCACATTGTCGACGTTGAATGTGAGAAATTTTAAAGACAGTATAGGGGAATTAGTAGTCACTGTTTTTGTTCTTTTATTGTTATTGTTCTATTAGTCTCTACAGTTTTACTAAGCTGTGCGGTTTTATAGCATTAAAAATTGACTCTATTAAACACACAGCTTAACAACATGTCTGAATGAAGAAAATGAGGATACATGTATTATTGAAAGACTATATATATATATATATATATATATATAAGGATGGATCACCAGCCTCTTAAAAACACCCTTATTTTTACATCAGTTAATAGCCTTTAGATTCATGACTAGTCGAGATTTATTGTGTTAATTAATAATTTTTTCAACTTCCATGTGCCATATCCTTCACGCTTTTTGATCTCCTACCTGAGCTTTAAATTCTCTTTCCATCTCACTTCGTTTCACTTATTTTCTCAGGTCTTTAATGTTCAACCTTTTACTTTCAACTTACAAAGAAAAAATTAACCATGTTAATTTCTTCCTGAATTATACTTTTGCTGCTCTTTGTTCCATCCTCCAAATCGTGAACCTGGGTTTATGAATGAGTTGATATTAGATTCCCTGAAATATTATCATAACCATCATTATCATCATCGAATTCGAACTCTTCGTCTTTATCGTCATCTTCTTCGTCATCATTTTTGTTATTGTGGTTTGTGGTCAAAGAATAAACTGAAAGGACCAGAATTAATCCCGATGGGAACATGACCGCAATATTTGGAATGAAAAAAGTGAGTGTTTGTACCTCTAATTGTACACAATGAACAATGAATATGAAAATGTGGGTGATAACGGAGACGAGTTAATTAATTATAAAGAAGAGTGAGAAGAACACGAGGTAATTGAGACATAGACAAAAGAAGAGAAGAGCTGTTAAGACTCATAGGGGGAGAGAAAAAGTATTAACAAATTTTAGTATTAACGACGATAAATATCAACCATTAATTAGTTACAAATCTGAAGGCTATTAGTTGACATAAAAATAAAGGTATTTTTGGGGGGCTCCTGATTTGTTCCCATACATACATACGTGTGTGTGTGTGTGTGTGTTTCTATACTTTATAGCTGTAATGGTGTGGTAGAAAATGCGGCTTTCCCACACTTTAACAAAGTTCAGAAATCTTCATTAGAATATATATATATATATATATATATATATATATTGTGGAGAAAGCTCAAATTAATTTTGATTTTTATTTTTTTATGCCTCATGGACTTGGCAGAATGGTTTTCGAGCAGCTATATTTGGTTAGCCAACCAATTCAATTCAGGAGAGGTATAAGTGGTTAAAAAATTGATTTGTGATTTGCCTTCTTCTCTAACTAAAAAATTGATTTGTGATTTGCCTTCTTCTCTAACTTATAAAAATAATGATATAAAAAATTAGTTTTAGTGTAAAAATAAACATCCCAAAATTCTATCACAAATTTGATCTCAAATGATGTTACATGTAATGTGTCATTCATTAAGTTTCAAGTGATAAGTTACATTATCTCACCAATTATTTAATGAATGCTATATTGCTTACGATGAATTTTTTTCTAATAAGTATTTTTCCAAAAGGTCTTTAAAAGAAAAGCAAACTATTTACCATGTGTATATTTATTTTCAAAAATTACTATGTTATTAGTAGTTATATTTAATTAAACTACATTTGCCATAAATGCATCAATTTGGTGTAGTACCTTTAATGTACTATAGAATTTCTCTACTGAAAAAGCTTTATATATATATATTAGGAGCAGAAAACCAACAGCTTTATATATATATATATTAGGACCAAAAAACCAACGGCCTTAAAGTATATTTTAACTTATGGTGGGAAAATGAGTGACATTTCAGATTCCGAAATTCAATACCGACATAAAGCTGGCAACATATACACACTTTTATACTTTGTGGACTAGGGATGAGACACAACTAATGAAGCATTTCGAAGGCACGGCAGTGTGATCAGAATGTTGTTCAATTATATGACTCCCTATGTGACCAAAAATCCTCGATCTGCATATATTAATTACATGGATCTTGACATCGGAACGATTAACAACAAAGGCCGAATATTTGGGCAAAAATATTTCAAGAACAATTTCTACAGATTGGTGCATGTGAAACTAGTTGGGGTTAGGCAAGCTAGCTTTTCTTATAAATGAAGAAGAAAATGGGTCGAAACATATAAGCAATGCAACATGGTATTTGACAGCCACAAATGCACAAGTCAAAGCCAATCCACCTACATTAATGTAAAAAGACGAATGCCCAATTACCCATTGAGTAGTTTAATTCTGGCAAAACTTGGGCACTGTTTTTCAAACTCAGTGTAGATTTACTTGAAGAGAATTGCTCAAAGCTGAAGAATAATTGATCTCAAAACTATGCAGTGAAGTTAAGAGTTGACTATTTTGATTGGCAATGAAACAACTTGGCCCTTTCCATTTATGGAAATCGATCGATCTGCATGTTCATTGACTTTAAAAATTCGACCAGACAATCGACTAAGAACGTAATATAAATTATTAATAATTATTCATGCCTTCTCCTTTCAAAATTAACACAAAATGGAACATAAACATCTGAGTAATGCTATGCAAAAATTCAAAACTTGTACATCTAATTACGAATTTACGCATGTAGTAATCTAAAAAAAAAATTATTGAGGCACAAATTTTTTTGTTCTCACTTTAACCCTTGCTCATGTAGTCATTTGATTCTTTTTTTGTTCTCATGAGCGTGCGGACACATAGCAATAAGCATAAGCCTTGAAAACAAAATGATAGACAGCCATATAAATTATTGTGCAAGTTGCCACCAAACTTACATGTCCCAAACAATCGTAAGCAATCTTAAATTGGATCTTCGAAATCAATTAATTATCCTTTTAATTTTTTCCAGTCAGCTACAACCAAATCCCTATTTGAATAATCTCATAGAAATGAACAAAGCATTCCCTTTTTCAACTTGGTGAAAGATGCGCTAAGGCTTTTATTGTTGGCATTATTGTGTCAATAATTTTCTAATTTATTTATTTTTTTCTATTAGGGATTTGATTCCTCTTATTAGAGATTTATCTAATCTTAGAACTTAATTAAACTTAGATTATGCGGAATATTGGAGAATATTCCAATATTGGAGGCATAAAAGAAGCAAATTGGCGAGTAAAATAATTCCATATCAAAGAGTTCCAAATAAAGATGACTACTACATTAGTAAGTATATAAAGTATTTTTGGAATATTAGACTTTTAAGGAAGTGTATCCTAGTATCAAATATTTATGGAATATTGGACTTTTAAGGAAGTATATCTTCAAATTCTTCTACTAGAGTTTGAGATACACACACACATACACTACTTCTATATAAAGAGAAGTATTTCGCATATTGAATAATGAAGAAGACATATTGTATTTTATATCACATAAACAACCAATGCAGAGAACAAGAAGAATCCTTATTTGGTCGCATATGATACACACATACACTACTTCTAGCATGTGAATTTTCAACACCTATTACTCTTGAACAAAATAAAATTGTCAAAAGAAAAAATAGAACTTTATAAGAGATGGCATGCGTGATATTAAATTCAAAGAAGTTAACTGAATATCTTTGGGCAGAAGCATTTAGTACTGCATGTTATATTATTAACCGTGCCTACTTGTGTCCAAGCACTAAGAAAACTTCTTATGATTTGTGGAAAGGTAAAGAACCTTTTAATTCATTTTCACATCTTTAGTAGTACATGTTATATTTTAAAAGATTGCGAATATATGGATAAGTTTGACTCAAAAAGTGATGCAGTTGTTTTTCTTTCTTATTCTATGAATAATAAAGCTTATCTTGTGTATAATATAAGGACTAAACTATTATTGGAATATGCAAATGTTATTATTGACGATTTTAAAGATTTTACAAAATTTTTTGTTAAAGAGAAAATGACTAAGTTCATTGAATTAAAAGTCAGATTCATGTGACGGTCGAACCCTCATTAAAAAAAAAAATCTAACTAGTCGAACTTTAAAGATTAGAGTCAACTGATTGATTTAATGATAACTTTTCCTAGTCATCTCAAGAAAATAATAAGGAAGAAAATACAAAATCATGAATCAAAATTGATGTTCATGATCAAGGACCATCTTCAAGAGTTTTCAAAAACCACCCATTGGATATTATTATTAGAAGTCCAAAAAACTCCATGGTAATTAAAAGGAGTATGCAAATCTTTCTTGATTTAATTGTTTTACCTCATTAATTGAACCAAAAAATTGCTAAAGAAGCCTTATTGGATGAATTTTATGTTAAAGCTATGCAAGAGGAACTTCAACAATTTGAGTGTAATGATGTTTGAATACAAATTCTTAGACCAAATCACACTAATGTTATTGGTACCAAATGGATTTACAAGAATAAAATAGATGAATTTGGTAATATAGTGAGAAATAAAACTAGGTTAGTAGCACAAGATTATACATAAATTGAAGGTGTTGATCTTGATGAAAGCTTTTCTCCTGTGGCTAGACTAGTGTCTAATAGGCTATTACTTGTTGTAGCTTGTTTAATTGACTTTAAATTATTTCAAACAGATGTTAAAAGGGCATTCTTGAATGGAATTTTGAATGAAGAAGCTTGTGTTGAACAACCTAAAGGCTTTAGAGATCCACATCATTCTAATTATATTTTTAAACTGAAAAAGGCTTTATATGGATTAAAACAAGTTCATATGAAAGAGTAACAAATTTCTTGATTGAAAAAGGCTACAAAAGAGGTAGAGTAGACAAGACTTTATTTATTAAATATCTTAACCCTAGAATTATGATTACTCAAATTTATGTGGATAATATTATTTTTGGTTTTAAGTCTCTTATGCAAGTTTAGAAACTCGTTGATCAAATGGAGAATGAATTTGAAATGTGCACGATTGGTGAGTTAACTTCTTTTTTAGGCTTACAAGCAAAACAACTTGAAAATGTTATTTTCATTTCTCAAAGTAAGTATGCCAAAAATTTGGTGAAAAAGTTTGGACTAGATTCAACCAAACACAAGAGAACACCTATGAGCACTAATTTAAGATTAGCTAAAGGTGATTGTGGTTTTGATATTGATCCAAGTCTATACAGAAGCATGATTGGTAGCTTACTTTATTTAACTGCACGTAAATTGGATATTAGTATTGATGTTTGTGGTAGATACCAAGCAAATCCAAAGGAATCTCATTTATTTATAATCAAAGGTATCATTTGTTTTGTTAATGGAACTATATGGAATTTGGTTACTAAAGACATAATTCAGGTCTTGTATGATATAGCGATGGTAATTGGGTAGTTAATTCTAATGATAAAAAGAGCACCACAGGAGATTATTTTTATCTCGGTAACAATCTTGTATCTCGACATAGTAAGAAACAAAACTCAATTTCTTTATCTACCGCAAAGGTCGAATATATTACTGCTGATAGTTGTATTCAATTACTTTGGCTGAAGCAAATGCTTGATGATTATGGTATTGCTCATGATATTTTTATTATGCATTGGGGGAATACAAGTGCAATTAATATTTCAAAGAATCCTATTCAATATTCTAGAACTAAGCATATAGATATTAGATGTCATTTCATTTGTGATTTAGTTGAAAGCAAAGCTATATCTCTAAAGTACATTAAAACATAAAATCAGCTTGCAGGTATTTTTATTAAGCTTTGGATGCTTCAAGATTTGATTCCTTAAGAAAAGCTTTAGGCATTAGTTCTATGTAGTCATGTTTTACAACTTTTTTTATATCTATTATTATTTTTTTTGTATCTCATGACATGATTAATACATTATTTGCATGTACTTTTGCATGACATCTTCTCTATTTGGATTGCAATGTGCATAAAAGTCTCGATTTGATGACTTGAAAGCTCGAAATAGTTTTTTTATTGATTTATTTTAAACTTATTTTCATGCATGTATATCTTTGAAGTCTTGATTCTAACTTGAATTTCAATTTTGAGACTTTTGATATTGAGATTAATGGATTGAACATTGGCTATTTATTTTTTATTCTTATCTCAACTACAGATATCAAGATATGTGGGCACCTTAGTCAAAAATAACTACTCTAATTTTTAAGAGTGAAGTTATCCTTGAGTAATCTGAGTATGCATATCACAAATATGATAGAGGATGAACTACCATGAGAAGATACAGTGATAGAGGATATAGTGATGGTAATTGGCTATTTTAAGAGATATAGTGAAAGCTGCTGATTGTAGGTAATTTTTAAAAAATTATACATGAAATTGGAAAAAAAACCATTATTACTTCAATCTCTTCACATATTGCTTGTTACATTCAAAAAATCAATTTGGAGATCAAGATGATCAGGTAAGTTCAACTTGTTCATTCTATTTTTTGATACAAAAGTCGTTGATTTTAAGAAAAATCGAGATTGAATCTTGATGGATTTGTATCATGTACACATAAAAATTTAAATTTCACTAATCTTCTATTAGTTTAAGTGATTAATGTTTGATTATCTTGATTTTGTGTGTATTGTGATGATTATTAATGTACATGTCTTTTTAATTTTTCAAAAATCATATTTTATTTTACAAAAGTGCATATTAGCTTATTTTTTAAATAAATTAAAAAATGTCTTATTTCATAAAACTTTTTAATTATGTGTTTCAGTTATCAAAAAAGGCATTTTAGTCAATATTGTATGGATGATTGCATGAAAAATTATGCATGCATTTTATTTATTTAGGGTTTTTCACGATTTAGGGTTTAAATTAATAACATTTAGTCATTTAAGGCTCTTTGTGGTTTCTAGAGTCTTTAGGGGCTTTCCGTAATTGTCTCATAAGCACTTGACCATTTTCAGATGGACATAAAACATTCCCATATTTGAATGATTATTTAGAATTTAACACAATTCTCAATGACATCCTTCTGAGGTGCTTTTGCATCATACTTGCAGTTTTTGTAATTATTCTTGAAAATAATTCTTATTTATGATTTTATTTCCGGTATATCTTAGTTATTACTGTTATATAAAGATATGACTTTATTTGAGTTTGTTTTATTATTTATGGAAAGCGTAGTAATTGATTTATACCTAAAATATACTTTCCTACTCTTATAAGATCTAGGGTTATCTCTCTATATAAGGGCTCTTATTTATCTCATTTTCCTCATTCTTTCTCACCCAAACAGTAGCCTATATCTCCAAAGCTTCTTTATTTTAGTTCTTTTTCAGTTTGCGCAGTATGATTTCCTCAAAATCAAGTTCTATGAAGAAGAAATCGACGATGCATGTTAATCAAGTTGATTAGTGTTAAAAATTGTATATTCATTAAAGGGTAAAAATATTATTTTGTGCTTGTATTATAATTTACATTTGTGATTATATAACATATTGTGAATTTCTATTTGTTTTTTCTAAATATTTGATTGTGTATTTTGTGTGTTTATTAGGTAAAAATAATAATTTTACGCAATTCGAGGCTCCAAATAAATGTACGGATGACAAATTTGGATTTTGAAGGTTTGAGAAGTTAAGAGGATCTGCAACTTTTGTTGTGAAATTATAAGTTTTTATTAGGATAAATATGGTAATTGTGAAATTGTAAGTTTTTACTATGTTAGGTATGGTAATTGTTAGTTGAATGAGTTAGATGTGCTTGAGTGAATTAAGTTAGGTTTATGTTTTGTTAGTGGGACAAATGTATAGCTATGATGTAATTTGCTTTATTTATGTGTGTGATGTGGATTAATCATGTATTAGTACAATCAAACAAGTACCTTTATATGCCAAATTTTTGAAAGACCACTGTCAAGAGAAAATTGAAAGTAAGAAAGAGAGCTTTCATGACTGAACAAGTAAGTACGATTCTATCTACTAATAATAAGTTAAAATATAAAGATCTTAATTGTCCTACTATATCTTGTATTATTGATGATCACAGAATTGAGCATGTTTTATTAAACCTTGGTGGTAGTGTAAATTTGCTTCTTTATTTAGTTTATTTTCCACTTAATCTAGGTGAGTTAAAATCAACTTCAATTATACTTTTGCTTGTCAAAATATCAATTAAAGTACCAAAAGTAATAGTGGAAGATAAGTTAGTAAAAGTTGATAAATTCATATACCCTGTGAATTTTTATTGTCTTAGAAACTGAATCTGTTGTGAATAATTAAAAATAACATCATACAATTAATTAATTTAATAAATTACAATGCATATGTTACATTATGATTCTCATTCAACCCTAACGACATTGTTATGTTTTCTTTTCTCTCTCAAGGTGTTACTATCTTCAAATATTTTTTTTAGTTTTGATATTATTTCAAGATATTGTTTCAACCTTTTGAAGAATTTTTTAAATATTTTAAATACTTTATAATATGATAATAATTTTATTTAAGTCTCTAATTTTTTATTATTCAAATCATTTATTCATATCTACTATAAAAATAAGTAAATGGGGAGTGGGATGGGGATGGAAAAATCATTCTCCACATGAGGATTCTCCATCCCCACCCCATAAATTTATTGGGGGATGAGGTGGGGAATAGAGGCAAAATTTTTAACAAGCCTCCCTACCCACACCAGCCTATCACTAACTCTACCTCTTTCCCCATAGGTGTTAAAAAAAACGCTAGTAATAGGATTAGCCGGCACGTTTGCTATGAAAAAGTTGCTCATTTGAATTTGTTTTCAAGTTTCGGTGTTGGGTTTGGTTGAGGAAAAACTAAAAATATGTATTGCTAAAGAATAATCTTATGGATTTTTGTAGTGGATAAAGAAGGATTTTAGTTTTGTGGCATGAGATTTTCTCGTCTGGGTTTTGAAACAAACTTCTCAAGAGTACTAAGAGTAAATTTGGAACTAGATGGGTATATTGAAAAATTTATTTATGTAGTGTGATCTTAAAAATGGGGTTTGGTTGGATAAAAAAAATTATATACTTAGTTGGGATATTTAATTTGTACCTCAATTGATGTGGTAAATGATATATCACTATCTAATTAGTTCTAAGTAATAAATAATTATTAAGCTTTATCATTTTTAATTGAAATAGTAATTTTTTATCGGTGACAAATCAGTTAAAATATAAAGTAAATATTCTAATTAAATTAACAAACCATCATTTAGATAAAAATGGGGTTAAACAGCCCATTTTCTTTTTTATTGACAAAGGTTAGATACAACCCAACCCAAACTCAAATATAAAAATAGCCTACCAAAATAAATTTAACCCGTTCACTTCGTTTCTAATTTTTTATGATCTGCTCATTAAAGTAGATTTAAGTTTAGAGCATCTCAAAAAAATTAAACTTTACAAGTTAGAACGTGTTATGACCCCAAGGTGGATGTCAATCCCATTATCTTTAGTTAATGAAGCTAGTACGGTGATTGATTAGTTAGCAAAATAGCTCACACGTAATATCAAGCAAGCTGTATAAGTCACATGCATATGAGAGCTTTGTAACTATGCCATACGGCTTAAATGTGGAAATATTTGATTGGTCAACGACCATTATAAATAGAGCCGTGAATTTCGTTTGTGCGGTATCCAGAATTCTAATTTCAATAATTCCACATTCTGATGGTATTTGTGAGAATCACTCAATGATGAATAAAATCTTATCGGTTATTCAGCAACTATAATTATATACATCAAGAATTACCATACTTCACCTTATTTAGAATACAAATATTTGGCACATATTGATTACTTTGTTAAAAATATGCACTCTTATATTTGGCTTCTTTGAGAGTCTCCAACCATCAACATAAAAATTCCACCACATACATTGCATAAATGAACTATGTTTTGTGTGCAAATCTTATAAACCTACTAGCACTAACACATCCTCTTTCATTACACACCAAAAAGGATAAACTAGTCTCTCATAACAAAAAGAGATACATCACTGGCTGACATAATCAGTATCTCCATCTGCTAATTTAAAGTTATTTATCTGGACTTGCTTTATTCTGACAATCTTTTTTAAAGTGTCTTGATGATCTACACACTTTAGGAGTTTTCGTTAGTGGGAGAAGGTTTACATAACCCTTACTTTCCTTATGTAATTAGATTGAATCAATATAATCTCGACTAGAACTTGCCACAAGTTAAAATTGATTGTTCCATCAAACTTTTGTATTTCTACCTTCACAGGTTTGGAAAACCTCATTGTTGACATATTCGTTCTACACTGTAGCCCTAGCTCTAATACCACTTTTTAAAAAATTTTAATTTCACTTGAGATCTTGCAAGCAGAAATATCAAACAAATAATAAATAGAAAGTAGATAAAGAATAAAACGAATCACATGACATACAAATTTCCATAGAAACCTTATATAGTGTAGAAAAACCACGAATGCCAAGGATGACGAGAGGAAAAGATCTAATATGTGAAAAATTATTTAATCACTCTAGTAGTTTCCTTACACACAAAACCCTAATAATAGCTAATCTCTCAATAGACCTACCATTTCTCTCATACTACAAACTTTCTACTAGCAAAGAAAAGTGATTGTTGTATTACGCAAACAAGTAATCCCAACCTCCCCATATATAGTGATTATTTTTTATAGATGAAGTATTTCTTTTCCAATATAAGTTGTATTCTTTCTTAAATAAGTTACGTTCTAGAAGAAAAATTACTTATTCTTTAAATAGGAATCCTCTAAAAAAGAAAATATCTTAAGAAATCCCTATTGAAATAGAAGATATATTTACTAAGACTAGTTAATTAAGCTAGAAAAGTTTAGCCAAAGCTAATTAGCCAAGTCACTTGCAAGACAAAGGCTCCATTTGGGATTGAGGTTGAAACTTAATAAGATGCTTATTTCATAATTTGTAACAAAAATAGTGTTTGGTAAAATATTTCATAATTTTTTCTATTTTGACAACAATTTTTAAAAGTAGGTGAAGAATTACTTTTTATACGCAGGATATTAAATAAGCTATCAAACCTTTTTAAATTTCCTATTTTAATTTAAATATTTACAAAAAATAATTATGTCTTATTTTTCTATACACCCTAATATATAAGCTATTAGATATCAAATTATCACCATAATCAAATTACTGTAAAAACTATTATAAATTCTCCTCAGTATCAAAGTTTTGATCTAGTAAGTTCATTAGATTTTACTTTATGTGATTTTATGTGATTTTATGTGTTTTAAAAAGAAAAATGTATGTTTAAACGTTATTAAACATATTCCAAAAAAATAAAAGGAAATTTAAACTTATGTTTGCTTTTATCATTACATAATAAAACAACATATTTTTAATTAAATTTACCAAATGCATGTACATTATTTTTCAGACTTACAGCAATTGTAATAACATAGTTTACTAAACATCAAACTACTTTTTTAATTAATAAATTATTATATCGACCCAATAAAAACAACTTATTTAATTAGAAACTGCCAAACTGGTCCTCGAGCTTGTTGGTTCAAGTGTGTAGAAGATTTATCTAAGCAACGTTCCCTCACCACTTGCCATGATTGATTAGTTAGCGAAATAGCTCACACGTGATGTCAAGCAAGCTATATGAATCACATGCGTATGAGAGCTTTATAATTATGTCATACGGCTTAAATGGTGGCAGTATTTTATTGGCGAAGGACCATTATCAATAGAGCTGTGAATTTATTTTGTATGGCATCCAGAAATTGGGAACGATTCTCATTTCAATAATACCATTATTCTTCCTTTCCTTTACATTATTTACATACTTCCTAGTTTATTTAAGATTTAAACTCATTCCTGATTTTACAACAGAATGATGCTATATAGACAGCCGTTCACATTCCTTTTCCCTTATATATATATTTTTAAATTAAATACTTAAAATAATTTGTTATTTTTAATACCATAATTTTAATCCCATAAACACCTTAGATTCACTCTTTTCTTAATGAAACTTTGCATGACCATCTTTTACTTGTCATTAATCACATTTGTTTAGGACCCTTAATTTTTGCCTTATCAGTGGTCAGTCCGTACAAATATTTAAATTTGTATTTTATTTTCATGCTCCATTTCATTTGATATTTTATCTCTTAACAAAATTATTTGTTAATTTTTGAATAATGCTAGGGATTCCAATTATTCTAGCATTTATTCATAGTGATACTATTTAGACTCGAAATATTACTCTGAACACTCTATTATCTTGTACACTCATCTCTAAAATTTAAATATTTGAGTTTTTTTTTATACTATTTAAAATACTTAAATCTGTAATTTAATTATCTTTATTTACTCCATACATGTATAAGAATATTTGGTACATCTTAAATTTACATTATTTTACAAACCATACATGTATGCACCATGAACATATTTACAAATTTTTTTATTAGACATGAAGAAGCAAGTATTAGGGTTTAAATAAAGAATAATTGTAAATAAATCGGTGCATTTGATGGTGTCTAAATAATAATCTTTTGTTTAATTATACCAAATTGTCCTTAAATGTAAAATACATTATAAGTATTTTTGTAATTAACTTTTTTCAAATATGAGTACTCGAGTATTTTTTTAGAGTGCAAATAGTTCCACTAATTTATTATTGGATGGTAGAATATTATTTTTATCAGTTATGAAATATATTATTCAATAGATTGATGACAGATAATAGTTGGGATTCAACATTGAGATCCTGAACATTATTGATTAAGTTTTAGTGTACTCATTATGAAGAAAATATCATACTTGAATGAATATTGAAAAACAATTGTTCATATGTTCAGAGTTGATTTGAGATTGTTTATGTAATTATTAAAAGAAGAAAATAGCTTTTATAGAATTAATGTAATATAATGTTGAATCCCTAACATTATTGATTAAGTTTTAGTGTACTCATTATGAAGAAAATATCATACTTGAACGTGTTAGGGAAAGAAAACTTTTGGTGAAAACCATCACCTATAACCCAAAAATATTCATGTTGTATTACCAAGAATTAATAATAAATTGTGCGGAAGTGTACCTAAATCCATAATGCTTAATTCCTCTCTAGAGTTGTATGGTTGACCTTCCAGATCTACACGTTCTCCTAGAGAGTTCTTTAGTTCTCTCTGCGCTCTCTCTCTAAAGATGGGATGTTAGAAAGAATGAAAAAGATTACGTGTGACTCGGAGACCATGATCACTTATATAGACAATTGTTTCTTATTGTCACTATGTATTTCTAATTTTGCCAATAATAGAATTAGAATACTATTAAGTCTCTACACATTAAAGGCTCACATCCTATTAGATACATTAAAGCCCATAATATCAAAAACCTTAATAGATCACTTTTAATTGAACTTAACTTTATATGACAGTCTGCAATACAGAATTATTCACATATAAGCCCAACGTTAGATTAAGGAAGACCTGGCAAGATATTGTCCGCTTTGGGCCTTAATAAGACCCACATGGTTTTGTTTCTAGGGCGCCCATACAGCCTAAAACATGTCTTGCCAATTAAAGTGTGGATCACTCCTTATAAACCCAGTATCTCTCCCGTGCTTTGTTGATGTGGGATTTAGGGACTCAGTATCCTCGCTGAGGTTTGCTGTACCATCGCTCAAGAGGACACGCGGAGCTACTCTAATACCATCTATCAGAACCCAACCCAGACATGGCAAGATATTGTTTGCTTTAAGGCCCGCACAGGTTTGTTTCTAGGGCGTCCATACACCCCAAAATGCATCTTGCTAATTAAGGTATTGAAAAGCAATAGTTCATATGTTTAGAGTTAATTTGTGATTATTTATGTAATTATTAAAAAAATAGAATAGCTTTTATAGAATTAATGTAATACATATATATATATATATATATATATATATATATATAGTAGCTTTCTGGTCTGGGATCTTAAAGTATGGGAAATGTCCGAGATACCTTTAAAATCGCAGGGTTTTAAAAGCTTAAAACTTAAAGCGTTTAACCATTTAAACCGCACGGTTTATTCATTTTCCCAAACGTTTCTACACTTTAAAATTCCAAATTGGAACATTTATATACCTTCTTTTATTAACATAAAAATATACACACAAGCTTAGTCTCTCAATATAATAAGATCCATGGATGAGATTAAATACTGGTTCTTTTTTTTTTAAAGAATTTCTCTATGATGTGGTATGAGTTTTTATAGCATGGATAATGGAGTTGTTATGGACTCTTGGATTTCAGTGTTTTAATCTTTATCATTTATTTAATAGAGTGCATAAAAATAAATTAATTAAAGAATAACAAGTAACCTTCCAGTTGTAAATAAATGTAGATTTTTATTTTTAATTACTTGATAAAGAAAATTTCTGATATGTTGGGATGAAAATTCCCAAAATCAATAGCACGATCATTGGATTTAAATATTATAATCTTCACCTTAGTTTAATTTTAGTGGATAAGTGATTATATAATAAGTAACATGCATGTTGTGGTATTTTTTCATACTTTAAATTATTTTTCATCTAATCAATTGATAATTTCTTTTTTACTCATAAAAAAAAAGAAAAAAATAAAGATAATTTTGAAGTTAAAATTATTATGTGCTATCTATGACATTACAGTTTTACATTTTTTTTCTTTTATATTTAGCATTAGAAATATATATAATAACATTGAAATAAATGTAATTAACAGGTAATGTTATTTCAACAATACGTGATATAATGATATTCCATAAGGTCTCATAATAATTTGTATTGTATGACTTAATACTTAAACAATAATGATCATAGGTGTTGTAATAAAATATCCGATATTTATTATACTAATGATATTATATGAGTCCCCAACAAGTGAGAAATATTTTATTCAACAACTATAATTGAAATGTGTGTTTGTGTGTGTTTGTGAGTGTGTGTGTTTGTGTAGGTGTGTGTGAGTACATGATGGTTTGGATATATACTTTTAGAGGTACGTTGTTTTAACTTAAATTTTTAACATAAAATGTAAAAAAAATAATTTCATGCAATTCAATAATGGATCATATAATATCATAAAATGTTGCTTTGACTTTCAATATCAACCATTAAAATGTGAGAGACTAATGGCAAAAATTTTGTATCAAAATTTTAAGTTAAAATAACCGAAACCATCTTTTATAATGAAAATATAAAAATAGTCAATGAATTTTTTCTTATTATTTCCCATTAAATATTATTAGAGGTAATATTTTATTGATTGCAACATTAATTATCATAATAAAAGTATTGACTCTTAGTAACATAAAATTTTATATTTACAGTCAAAGGATATCAATAAAATAATTTTTCATGATTCATAAGCTAAAATTAATTAGGAATATTTATTAGATATAACTCTTATGAAATTAACAACTGATATTCAAAAATAAAATGAGAATAGACTTGTGAAACTTAAATTTTATAAGGCTTGAATAATTTCCTACCATTTAAATGAAAATATAAAAATATACAAAGAATTTTTTTCAAATTCTTTCGTATGTAAATATTATTGGAGGTAATACATTTTTTTGGTACATTAAGGAGCCTAATTAGGCTAAGCAAACACATAGCTAGGGATCGAGATCCCTAAGCCATCATATACAGTAAAACCTCTATAAAATAATATTGTTGGGACCCAAACAAATTATTTTAGTAAGGTTATTTAATTATCGATAAATGAATAATTTATTAATTTATCAATAAATGAATATTTATTAATTTATGAAGAGTTTTCTTGATAAATGTATAAAAGAAGTGTATAAAAAGAAACAAATAAAAATAATTAATACTATGATCATAGAATATGCTAAAATTGGTCTAGAATATGCTTTGTATATAGTGTAAGGGAAGAATCATAAAATAGTGAGCCCAACCAAGGAGGGATATGATTGACAAATAATCTTCGATATTTGGATTTAATAGCCACAAGATTAGTGTGATACCATTGCTATTTTACACATACATAAAGGAGATTTGTGTATGAGAATATGCTAAAAAAATATTTTGCTATCAAGGAGGGATATGGTAAATAATCCTTGAGATTTGTATAGTACATGGAACATAGAACACAAACTCTATAAATACATAATCCTTATTTTTAATTTTAGACTCAAGTCATTAGAATCACGGCTTCTTATTTGAAAAGAATAAAAAAATTTACATTAACTGATTAGATAAAGAAATCATTGTACGAATGTAAAAGTGAGCATCCCTCCTCAAGTCAAAAAAATTTGCAACAATGAGTTCAACAAAACTTTCACCTCTACATAAACCAGTCACAATATAAAATACTCTTAAAAGGTCAGCTGAATATTTGTCAAATGAGATGAAGAATAAGAATGTGAAGAGGCACAAACTAGCAAAATATCCCGAGTTGGAAAAAGTATTATATGAGTGGTTTCTCCAATATCAAGAGAAAGTGAATATGAGTGGAAAAATTATCCAAACCAAAGCAAAAGAGTTTTTTTTTTTTTTTTTTTTTTACAGAAAATGTATGGCAACTCTAATATGGAATTTAACTTCTCATGTGGTTAGCTCGAGCAGTTTAAGGTAAGACATGGAATTAAATCTTATTGAAGATTTGGTGAAAGTGGTTCGGTAGCTATGGAGAGTATTAAAGCTGCTTTACCAAGTATAAAATCTAAATTAGACCAATTTCAATGGAAGGATATCTACAATATGGATGAAGCAAGTTTGTTCAATTGTTAAGAAGCAAATCATCTACTTGATACAAAGCAATTGGAAGGAAAAAAGAAGGACAAAGAGAGAATTGCTATTGTTGTTTATTGCAATGGTGATGGTTTTGACAAAGTACCACTTTGGATTATTAGTAAGTATGCTAATCCTAAATGCTTTAAAAATGTAAACATTAGCAATCTTAATTGTAGTTATCGAGATAACAAGAAAGATGGATGACTGGATTACTTTTTAAAGAATTTGTTTATTTGTTCGATAAGAGAATGAATGGCATAAACATTCTGCCTTTGGTGGACAATTGCCCAAGCTATCTAGAGGTTATTGAAGGCTTGAGTAATGCTAAACTATTTTTCTTGCCTCTTAATACAACCTCAAAAATTCAACCATGTGATGCTGGGATTATTCAAGCACTAAAATTCCATTATCAATGTCTTTTTTTTTCTAGCATCTTGGAAGACTACGAGATAGGAGCACCAAATCTGGAAAAAAAATTAATATATTGAATGTTATCAATTTTATTAATACAGTTTGGAACATTGATGCAAAGACAACAACCATTGCAAATTGTTTTTGACATTGTAAAATTTGGTCAGACGACGAAGGTGTGGCTACCGAGAAATAAGTTGGTGAAGATAAAGGCATCTATGGAATACATGAAGCTATTTCTGGTCTACGCTATAGAAATACCATGGATATTGAGTATTTTTTGAATTATCCTTGTGAAAATGATGCAGTGATGGAATGTCTTACTGATGAAGAGATTATTTAAGGGGTAATGAGTACATCCGCTAATGATGATCATAATACAAATGATAGCTATAGTTTACCAAATGTTTTCACAAAAGAGGTTTTTCAAGCAATAGTACCCTTAAATACCTACTTTTTACAACAAGAAAAAAATGCACATATAGTGCATGCTTTACAAAAAATTAAGGATGAGGCTGAGTTTAATTTAATAATAAAGAAAAAACAAAAAACTTTACATGCATATTTTGAAAAAGAGTTGAATTGAGAAATGTTAGTTATTAAAAAAAATTCTTAATAATATGAATTTTATGTGTTTTTTATTATTAACATATTTTTATAGTTGATCAATTATTAATTTATATTTTTGTTGAGCCTTAAAGGATTTGAAAAAAATTTATTATCTTATACATTTAGCAAAATTATTATTTTAGTACATTTGCCCAAGTCGGGACCAAAAGAATTTATTATTTAAGTGAGATTATTAATTTATTGAATATTCATTTATTGAGGCTTTACTATAGAAGCCAAGTAGAGACTCCAATAGGGGGAAGAAGCAAAAGTGTGAATTCTCAGAGGAAGCTTGAGAGCATGAGAAGCCATAAGATCTGCCGCACAATTCGATTTCCCATAAATATTATTCAAAGCCACTCCCCAATCGCGATCCATGAACTCCTTTATACCACAATCAAAAGATAGAAAGCATTAACGGAATTACATTCCTTGGCAACAATTTGAATAGTGCAAGCACTATCAGTTTCAATATGAATGTCACGAATGCCAACCTCCCAAGCTAGAAGAAGCCCTTGATAAATTCCCCATAATTCAAGAAAATAGCTTGGTCCCTCCAGAACCCTAGCCTCCAAGCTGCAATGCAAGAATATAATTCCATTCAATATTTCCATCAAGCTCCTTGGCCTTGCTCAAATTAAAAATGATCTAGTTTTCCATACTAATGTTAAAGAACTCCTCTTTGCAAGCTAGAGGCAGCAGTGAACACTGTACTTCCTTGGCATGCAGACAATCATGCTGAACATGTGAAAACATTTTGCATAGTGCCGCCACACCAAGAGCACTGCAGATTCGTAATAATGTGCCTCTTATGCAGAAGATCTTTACTCTTCAACTTGTTCTTCATAGCTAACCACAAAAAGGTGCGAATAAACTAGAGGCCATTCCATTTCCAAATGACATTCTATTCCATGTTCTATCGAATCGAAGCAGATTTTGGGCCAGTTCAAGATTGCAGAGATTGATAAAAAAGTTGCTTGTACTGTGCATATGAAATAAGCTATTGATTAAAAAAGTAGCTTGGTTTTTGGTAAATTGTACTGTTGCGGTTGCTATGAATTTGAAAAGTAGAATACATACGTTTGGTAAATTTTATTACGAAAGTATTATTTTATTATATAATGACCAAACAGACATAAGTTTTAATTGCTTTTTATTTTTAGAGTATGTTTGATAAATTGTTTAGATATATCTTTTTTTTTAAATATGTAAAATTACATTAAAAAAAACTCAATTAAAAATAATCTAAAAAACTTCATATTTTGTTACATGAAATATGATAAAAATAAAGGCATAATTTATATATTAGGGTTGATGGATAAGTAAAATATAAATGTCCTTTTATTAAAATCTAGGGTTATAATAGAAATTTTAAAAATATGTGATAGCTTATTGAATAAGTTGTTTATATAAAGTAATTTCATACGTGCTTTTAAAATGTGCTGACAAAATGAAGAAAATTATGAAATAAGCTACTTTTATAAAATTTAACAAACACTATTTTTATCAAAAATTATAAAATAATCAACTTGTTAAATTTTAACCGTAATCCCAAATTGACCCTTTATAATGGACTGAGAAGCTGATCTTGTACTTAATCCCTAGCCTAGGAATAAGTCTAGTATCGAAGGTCATCTTCTTCATTTCTACTAAGGAGCTTGGAAGCAACAGTTTTCAATGCAGCATTGTTAAGAATCTCTCGAACAAAGGCCAATTCCGATGCCCCTCTACCGTGACACAAATCCACAACAACATTGTTCGATAAATGAGGATGGAGTTAGGGACTCGTATGCTTAGCGAAAATCGTGCCATCACGAAGCCATGCATCCTACCAAAATCGAGCTTTCAGACCATTATCAATAGCCCTACAGAACCCTTTAAGAACTTCACTCTAAACGTCCCCTATAGACTTCCAATGATGAGAGCCATGAGAGATGTTGTCTTGGTCAATGCCATACTTGCTGCAAAGGACCTCAACATAAAAATTATTTGGATTTAAAACCAAGCCCTAACCAATCCTCATGACCAGTGTCAAGTTCATTAACCTCAAATGTTTAGGTCCCAATCCACCATAAGCTTTAGGAAAACATATAGAGCCCCAATTAACTAAACTGATTTGTCTTTTATCCTTTTTCCCACACCGGATAAAACGTCTACAGGTTTGATCAATTTTAACACGGACATCTGCTGGCAACTTCATAGTTTGCATAGCGTTCATGGGGATAGTTTGCAGGACCGATTCAGTGAGTGTATCTCGACCCACTAAGGATAAATTGAGTGCATTCCAGCCTGAAAGCCTCTGCTCTACTTTATCTAAAATTGCTTGGTCAGTGTTCTGCCCCTCCCGAGAATAAAGAAAGGGGGTCCTCAAATAGTTACCCAAACTTTTGGTGACAGTAAAACCTAAATCGTGGTTAATCCTACAAGCCTCAGCCGAAACAACATTTATATAGAAGAAAATTGGGTCTTTCTTTTATTCACCATTTCATCGAAACTCACACAAAAGGTATCAAGAACCCCGTCGATAACAGTAGCTTGCTCCCTCAAGGCTTCTACCTGAAGGATAAGGTCGTTAGCAAAAAAAGAAAAAAAAGATGTATGATGGGGGATACCTTTGTGGCTAAGCTGAATAGGCTTCCATTTTCCATCCCTTACAGCTTGGTTAATACCATAGCTAAGGTGATCAATGCACCTAGGATTTGGGATTTTAGGGACAAGCAAAATGAGGATGTTGTTGATCTCCAATGGGACTTTCCTTTTAGAAAAAATCTGCTTAACAGGCTTGCATATTGAGTGTCCCACTGGGTCCCATTAAGATTGAAAAATTGCATGGAGATCGTCAATATCAAATACTTTCATTGGAGGCATACTGAAAATGGTATTTTTAATTTCTTTATCAGTCACAGCTTTGCCCAAAGGCTTCTATCGACTTTATTTCTAGCGCAAGGAAAGGGAAATGATAGGATATAGCGCAAGGAAAGAGAAATGATAGGATAACGAATATGCTCATCATTATCTTTTGTATAAAGCTCAGAAAAGAACTTAATAGCGTGCATTTTAATCTTCGTTTTATCATGCAGCCACTAGGCCGTTTGGTTTTTAATCACTTCAATACGGTTTCTACACCTTCTCCGAATAGTCTTACGGTGGAAATATTCAGTATATTTGCCTCCCAAAGTAATCCCATCCCTTCTAGCTTTCTGTTACCACAACGATTCTTCTTGAGTAAGGACTATCTCCAATTCACCTTTAAGCTTTTCTTACAGTTGAAAAAGTCTTCTAGAGCTATGATTCTCTAAAGCCCTCTGTATCCCATTTAATTTGGCTAAAAAAATCCTCTTCTTTTTAAAAATATTACCGAACACCTCTTTATTCGACTGATTGGCCTCCGCTGCAAAAATCTTTAGCCGAATTAATAAAATTCATGTCACAATTCCAGCAGTTAGATATAAACTCCTAAATTTAGCATCAGTTAGCCATGAAGCCAAGAAACAAAAAGCCTTAGGATTATGTCTGCTGTAAAATCACGCCCAAAATTAATGAGAATAGGCCTATGATCTGGATTAATCTTTGGGAGGTGAAGAATAGCCGCTTCGGGGAATAAATGAAACCACTTATCATTACTAATGGCTCTATCTAGTCTCTTGAATAAAGTCAGTTCACGGAAATTGTTTCTAAAGAATAAAGTTATTGAAAAGGCTGCAAACCCCACTAAAATTTTTAAAGTCATCCGCAAGTAACCAAGGACCTCGAATGGTAGCTGTAATACATCAATTTCCTTCCATAAAATTCTTTAAATAGACGGGGTTTAGACTAGCATAAATAGTAGTAATTCAAGACAACATCCCATCACTATTGAAGACCTTGCAGTGAATGAACTGACGATGATTTACAAGAATTTCCACACTGATTGTATCCTTCCATAACGAACAAGGAGTAAAGAGAAAACCCTACTGGTCAGGCCTTTGCATTCTCTATCTTTATATCATCATCCTCACCAAAGGGCGCTATCTATTCTAAGGATTCGGACAAATCTTCAGAATCATCCATATAATCACTATCTGAATCTTTACCATCGTCTTCCATATCCTCATAACCTACATCAGGAGGGTCTCTTACTAGATCAATCTCACAGTTATGGCTAGAAGAGGTGGAGGGATCCTTAATGGGGGATTTTAGATGGTGTTTTGAGCTTTAATTTGGGGGATCAAGGCTACTGCTAAATGTTTGGAGGGGTTCAGCGTGGAATTAATATCGATGTTGGGGAAATGGTGTGCATGGAGGAAAAAGACGTAATTAAAACATTAATTTGCATAGGGTTGTTAATGGTTGGCTACCATGGATTACTTTGGTTTTGCATGGGAATGGTCAAAGGGCCCTTTGATTTAGAGTCAATGACTTCTTTAGGCTTAGTGGAAATCATACGTGGTTGTGTAGTGTTCCGTGGGGTCGTGGGTTTTCTTCCTTTGTTTGGCTTTGCTCGGTTAGCTCCAGGATTGGTCTTCGTGTGGTTGACTTTACCTTGAGATTTGGTTTCCGTGTTTGGGGCAATTTGATTAGGGTCAATATTCTCCACATTATTCTAGGGAACATCATCCTGATCATGCGCTTCTGATAAAGGGACAAAACGAGACCCCTTATTAGAGTTACCATCCTTAGGGAGATTCGATCCTTTAACTTTTATGCCTTCCCTATGACTCCGATTCTTTCCTTTCCTAGTCACCACCATCCAAGGACTGATTTTTAGAGCTGTTGTAGCTGTTCTCGGTTGGCCTTTCATCACCGCCGTACCCTCGTCCCTCGTCCCTCGTCATCACCATTTCCTTCCTTATAACATTCGTGGCCACCTCGCTAACTACCTTCTCTGTACAGGTTGTACTATAGTGCCCATAGATGCCACATTCAAAACAAATTGTGGGCAGGCTTTCATACTCGATCCCTTGGACTTTACCATCGAGAAGAAACTCAGATACAAGCGGTTTGTTCAAGTTGATCTCTACGGCAGTTCTGGCAAACTTCCCCCTTGAAGCAGATTCGGTATTATAATCTATTTTGAGCACATTTCCTATAGCTTGACCAAGCAATCTGAGAATTCTCTTATGGTAGTAATGGAGAATCATTCCTGGAAGTCGAAGCCAAGCAGCAATATAGTCGATTTTTCCATTACAGCTATTGAATTGATGTGACCAAAGTTAAACCGAATTGGGCATCATCAACCATTCTAAACTTGACTAGAAAATAATCATTGTCGAGATCTATGACCGTAAATCCTAGATTCTTGCCTCAATAGAGAGTCTAGGCAGTCGGATAACAAATTGTAGCCAACCTGTCTCCCTAGAATAAGCTTAACCACAACAGTAGACTGCCAGGGTTTAATAAGCTGTGCAAGAACCTTGTGGGAGAAAGAAATTTGTGGCAAAGTTCCATCCGTTTCCACTACAACATCACCACTATCAAAATCTAAATCGTCACCCGTACCAAGTCCTCCTCCACCAAGAAATGGTCCTCTATTATTTTATCTTTGAAGCACATTTGCTGTGGATTGTCACCATTGTCTCCCTCTGAACTGAATTTGGTATTTTTCAAGGATCCATCGTCCTCCAAAGGTGGGGGCAAATTCGTCACAAGTTAAGAGGAAATGTGTATTATTGGAGGTAATATTTTATTTATTGTTACTATTAATTACCATAATAAAAATAATGACTTTTAGTAACACAAAAATTTATAATTACAATCACAAGATATCAATCAAATAATCTTTCAAGATTCATAAACGAAAGCTAATTACAAATGTAGTTTAGATGTGACTTTTGTCAAATTAATAAAGTGTTACTTGAAAATAAAATTAAAATGTATAGGCTTGTGAAACTTAAATTTTATAAGTTTTAGATAATTTCCTACCATGTAAGAATATTAATGGTAACATAAACAATAATTTCATCAAATAGGTATGTAAATGATGTTAAAAGTAATATACACTTCATCATCAATTATACAAGGGTCTTTAATAGTATGTAAAATAACGAGTATTCTAATATACGATATTAAATTTTATTAAAACATGGGTGATCAAGTATATTTTAGGTTACTTACAATCTCACCCGTGAGTTTATTGATGTAATTTATGACAATCACATAAAATACATAATTAATTGTATAGTTTATTGTTGTCACAGTATACATAAATTTTATAATTGCAACTTGTTTAATTGATTTGAGTTAGATAGCCTACTAGACATTGTATCTTATATTTAATAGTAACATATTTTGAAACATTTTTGTTTAAAAAAATTATCACATCACAAATTTAATGTAGGACTAAATAGTAATTTTTAAATAAAACATGTTATTCAAGTGAAATTGTTTCAAACTCTTAGGGTGCATACAATCATTTTACAAAAATTCTCCATTAACAAATTACAATTATTTTTAAATTATTTATTTTTAATACAAAAATTATGTATTGTTAATTAAATATAATAATACACAATTAAAACATTATTGATATTATAAAAAAATTAGGACATCATAAAAAACTAAATAATTAGTGGGGCTCAAAATATATTATTACTTGTTTTTTTCACTCTCTTGTCCTATTTTCTCTCTTCTATTTAATATGCTTTAATGTTGCATTTACTAATCAGTAATCACAATAGACTGGAATCAGAATCATGAATGAGAATCAGAATAAATTATTTACTTGAGGTGTATCAATCACAATCATAATCAGAATGAAATTTATTTCCATTGATGTGTTCTTGGAATTGGAATGAACTATTATAATTTACTAAAACGCCCCTTGTTAATCATTGTCAATTAATAATAATAATAATAAATAAATTATAATTATAATTATAATAAATAATAATAAATTATTATAATAATAAATATTATTATAAATCTTAATTACAATAATATTTTTATAAATAATAATAATATAATAAAATAATGAAATAATAATAATAATAATAATGATGACATTAGTAAGTAATAATATTAATAGTATTTATTAAAATATCATCATAATTATAATTTTATTATTATTATTTATTAAAATATTTTTATAGTTATAATTTATTAATTTATTATTATTACTATTATTAATTTTATTTTTAAAATTTTTAAAAATTATTTAAATCAAGGATAAAATGGGTATTAGGAAGTTTAGTTGAGGGTACAAAAGTCATTTTTGGAAATGGAGTTCTCATTCCCAAGGCCCTCCTTGGAAATTAAAACTCTAGTAATGATTCCCAAATTTGTGAGTGCAACATTATTTCGATGCTGATTCCAAGCCTCAATTTTCCAAGTAAATGTTTCATTGATTCTAATTCCAGAATTCCCATTTGTAAGTAAACACACCATAATTCTCTCTTTTTTGCAACGTTATTTCTTGAGTACAAGTCTATCACGAGGCATCTCTGCATAAGTACACGTGAAGAAGATAAATTGAGGAAGAGAAAAAAAGAGACGAATACAATAACATCATAATTCATCAAAGGGTTTGTTGAGACATCAATGTGTTAACAAGAAAGCATTAATTTCATTGTAAATGGTAGGGCTATTTGCATTCTAATTTATATTTTATACTTCAAATATTCTTATTTTGTGAAAATTTTATATTAGTACAGTAACCATAATTGAATTTATGATTCAAGACATTAATATAATTTAGGAAAATACTATTACTAGGGGATGAATAAATCCAAGCAAGATAAATAAATTTCACATTTACCATTCATGTAGAACATCAAAGGAAAAGTATAGAGAAAGAATAAAGAAAAATGAAATCCGAAAAAAATATTCATAGATAAAACAAGAAAACAATTTTGAAACATAGATGCATATTAAATATAAAGCTAAAAATATTTGATACGGCATGCAAAATATATATTCCCAAACTTGCTAATTAGTTAAAAGAAAATATGTCTATATAGTTGGGGCCCATGATCAAATCGATTTCAATTGAAAAAGTTTCAACTCAAATCTCGAATCTTGATAATAAGCTTGGGAAGGGTTAGTTGAGAAATATGACTTGAGAAGATAAATATTTCATGGGTGTAAAATAATAGTACTTAATTGAATGATTTTAGGGGAGAATAGTTTAGATATTTGAAAGAGCATGCAAAGTGAAAATTATTTTTTTTTAAACTTTATACAGTAAAAAAGTGTTCAGAATAAAGAAGTGTAAATAATCCCACTCTATTGTAAATATACTTAACGGTACTGACAGATTATAATTCTTACTGGAGTGAGAATCTTACACAACACACATGCATCTCACACATGGCGAGAATCTTGCACAACACACATGTATCTCACCTAATACACACACAACTCATACAACACACACGTTCTCCCTCTCACTCACACCATATCTCACCTCACTCATAATTCCACAAATCTCACCTCACTCAAGCGACAAATCGCACCACTAGCTGATTCTCCCTCACCATGCTCCGTTCTCACCATCTGCTCTCTTTACCCCCCGTCAATTGCATCTCGCTCCCTTATAGTGCGTTACTCTCTCAGCTGTCTCAGAAAATTGACTTGCGGTTTCACTCGCTGCCGTAATCAATTTTTGGAGGTAATTTACTTCAGTAATTCCAAATTTGGTTGTCTAGGATTATAAATTTGTGAAGATTTAACAATCATTGCTTTAGTTTGTGTTGAGAGTATCTGTTATCCAGTTTGCAGTGTACTAGGCAAGTGAGTTGGTTTAGTTTAATGTCTAAAAGCAAGAAGACTTAGCTTAAGATTCAGTTACCATTGTGTTAATTTGTGTTGACAGTATCTGTCATCAAGTTTGCAGTATATTTGGCAAGCTAGTTAATTTAGTTTTGTGTCTAAAAACAAGAACACTTGGCCTAAGTTCAGTTACCATTATGTTAATTTATGTTCAAATTTCTGTCATCAAGCTCGCAGTGTACTAGGCAAGTTAGTTAGTTTAGTTTTATGAGGTCGTGCTGATTCGTTCAAGGAAGCTTAGACAAAGAAGCTTGCATAGGATATGAATAGGGTGGCTTGATTTTCATTCGCAATTTTTTCTTATTCTTGATGCTGAACTTCAAATTGCTGGAAATTAAATTCGGATAAATTGATTTGTACTTGCCTTTTTTTTAATTCTTGACGCTGAGCTTTAGACTGGTAGAAATTAAATTCAGATAGATTGGCTTGTAATTGCATTTTTTTTATTCTTGATGCCAAGCTTAAAATTGCTGGAAATTAAAGAAATGAT
The DNA here is from genome assembly GCA_030449905.1 of Luvunga scandens. NCBI lineage: Eukaryota > Viridiplantae > Streptophyta > Magnoliopsida > Sapindales > Rutaceae > Luvunga > Luvunga scandens. Next base: position 64,435 of record JASUUG010001224.1, read on the forward strand.
TTTTTTATTGGTAATTTTGTTGTTTCCCTTTTGCTAATAATTATGGAGAAAATTGAGTAGGATGATGAGCCAATGACGGCGATATCATTTGATAGTGACACTGAAATGTTTATTTACTACAGAGAGTATGATAAAAAAGAAAAAAAAAAAAAGAGAAAGGTTTCTAGTTATGTCAAGAACTTTTAGAAAGGACAGTGATAGGATATTCAAAAATGTGACTTTTGCTTATGGACGAAGCGGTAAGACAAGAAGTAAATCTACTAATATCTTAAGGCCCCAAATTAATGGAAAAGTTAGGTTACAATTTTAAATTAGGAACTGATTTAGGGGAAGATGAAAAATGGAAGATTCGAATTTTAAATCTTGAACACAACCATGCATTCTTGACTCCAACTAAGTTTTTTTAGTGCAATCATAGCCTCAGTATATTTTCAAAAAAAAAACTTGATGTAAATGATCAAGCATAAATCAAATTGTCCAAAAATCATCAATCACTTGTTATCGAGGATGGTGGCCATGAAAACGTGACATTCACAGAAAAAGATCGTAAAAATCATAGTTAGAAAGAAAGACGACTACAACTTAGAGATGGAGATACTGCTGATCTTCATAACTATTTTATGAAAGTGTAAGTAGAAGAAAATAGGTTTTTCTTTAGTGTGCAAGTGGATGATGAGAGACGATTGAAAAATGCTTTTTGGGCAGAGCTAAAGAATAAGGAAGCCTATAAAAAGTTTGGAGACATTGTTATATTTGACACCACATACTTACAAATAAGTATGACATGTCATTTGCTCCATTTGTAGGAGTTAATCGTCATGGTCATTTTATTTTGTTTTGATGTGGATTGATTTCACACAAAGACATTAAGACATTGAGACATTAACATGGTTATTTTGAATGTGGCTATCATACATTTTTAATTTTTCTCTAATTGGAATCATTACAAACTAAGACAAGACAATGAAAGTTGCAATTAAGAATGTTTTTTCCCAACACTCAACATCAATGATGTTTATGGCATATATTGAAGAAGATTTCATAAAACTAGGGGGCTATAAACAATATCATGACAATAATAATAAGTTGCATTATGCTATTTATGATTCACGGAGTCCTGCAAAATTCAAGGAAACCTGGCACCATATGATTGTAAAATATGATTTGGGGCGTAATAAATGGTTATAGGGCTTATATAATGAGAGAAATCATTGGATACCATGTTATCTAAAAAACATGGTACCTAATGAATGTCAACATCTCAATGTAGTGCCAGAATGAATGCATTTTTTTTATACTTATGGTAACTTAAAAACTACTTTAAAGCAATTTGTAGAGTAATACAGCAATGCATTAAATAATAAAGTTTAGAAAGAAGTTGAAGAAGATGCCAAGTTTGGTTCCCATCAAATGCCATGTGCAGCATCTTATACGAAGGAGAAGCAAGTTTGAAATGTGTACACTATTTCAAAGTTTTAAGTATTTCAAGAGTAACTGATTGGAAAGATGTATTGTGAATTTATCAATTCAATGGGATGTGAATATATTTTTAAAGAGGATGTCAAATTAGAGAAGGTAAAAAAAGAAATTTTTTTAAAGTACATTTTAGAAAAGAAAATAATGAAATCCGTTGTACTTATTCGAAGTTTCAATTTAAAGTAATTCTTTACAAGCATGCCATTATAATCATGATATGCAATGACATGGAAGTACTTTGGGGAAAATACATCCGATGACAATGGAGAAAAGATTGTAAAGATGCCATAGTAGGGTGAAAATGAGTCATGAGTTGCATAATTGTGTAGATGAACAAAAGCCATATGAAAAAATGTGTGTTAACTTTGCAGAGGTTGCAAACATGACTGCAACAAATGGTTGAAAGTTGTAAACTTGTTTCGAAATGGATTGAAAAGGTACGGAAAGATATATCGACGACAATTCAATGCGGAGGTAATGAAACAACTGTTATTACAGGCTAAGGAAGTTATGGTAATAGCGTGGGAATTTCAATGAATAAGATTGAAACAATACGTGATCCAGTAGCTAAGTGTCGTAAAGGTCGTCGACCTTGTCAAAGAAAAAAGTTAAAAAATTTTATGAAATTTAAAGTGAATTCAGCATGTTCCAATGCATAGTTTAGTTTTAAAAATTTAAATTAATTAAAGAAAAATAATTTATGACATAAATGATGCTCAAATATTAGTTTTGTTGACTTTGTAGGATGGACAAGTAAACTATCAAGTGGTGATTAATCTCAGTTGTTACGATAGGTTTTACAAAATTCTTATCCGTAAACTTAATTTTCATTACTTAATCCATATACATTTTGTAATATATTGTTGAACTTTTGTAAACTATTCAAAATCTTGGAGGAAGTAGTGTTGATAGAAAATATTACTCACATGGAATTATATACTATTGTAATTAAGTTTTTCACACTTTATGTATATAATTTTTATCATTCATTAAGTTCCATCAATGTATGTCTATTTTAGGGTCTTATGAACTTACTTCCTATAATTGGGGATAATATTTGTGCAACATCTAGCACAAAATTGTTGCACGGTAAGTGATGATAAATTTTTTATTTGCTTTTATTTGCTCACCTTTTTCTACTTTTTTTTTTTTTTTTATAACAAGATTTTAATTTTTTAATAGAAACCATAACTCCAGCTGCATTAACATTTTCAGCAATTAATCTATCAACAAGATAATGAATATGGAGTTAATAAGAGTTCGCAGTGATTTTGTAGCATAACATTGTATTTATATTTTAGAATGAAAAATGCAGATGTTTGTTTTATTCTCATTCATGTTCTAATACAAGCCTTTTGTCTGTGAGTCATAAGCTTGTGGATTTGATACATGGATTTTATTCCTATAATGGCATATTGGTAGTTTTAGCCATGTGGTATTGAAATATTGGTAGTTCCTAACCGTATTCCTTTAATGGATTTATTGGTTAATGCTTCTATTGGCTCTTAATTTCATTTTTAGTCGTGTGCAATTGGAATATTGAAGGGTATCAATTATTTTATTTGGATTGTGCATGAATGGATGTATTTAAGTCTTATCATACTTGAATTTTTAATGTTGGT
>JASUUG010001225.1:0-78165 GCA_030449905.1 Luvunga scandens
AAAGTGGGGGAAAACAGGCCGTGAGCTCCGGGCCCCATTTTGTGGTCCAAAATGGCCGAAGACCGTGTGCTGTAGCCCACGGATCTGGGCCAACTTCCGCGTTTCCGGGGCGGTGCGGGATTTTGGGGTGATGCATTAGATACGTGCGAGAGTCAAACGTCGGAAAAGACGGCAGTCGATTCCGAGGTCCGAATCTCGCCCATTTACCAGTTGTGCGGGGTGGGGTGCGAAAAGGGGGACGAAACGTGCCCGCGAATTGGTCCGATCCTGGCACAACTCGGCCGCGGGCCTCCTCTGCGCGCAAGTACTGTTTTGCGCCCGAAGAAAATGGCGAGAATAATGCGGGGGGCCCTGGGCCCACGTTTCCGCCCGAAATGGCCGAAATCCGTGAGCTATAGCACACGGATTGCGGTCAAATTTCGCGTTTCCGTGGCGCCGTGGGATTTTGGGCTGGTGTTGCCGGTATTGGCGGGGTTTGGCCGCGGGAGAAAACGGAAACCGATTCCGGGCTGCGAATCCCGTTTTTATGCCAAGGCCAAGGCACTCAGCCAGCCCGGGGCCAAGGCCAAGGCACCGGCCAGCCCGCGGCCAAGGCCAAGGCGCGCGGCCAGCCCGGGGCCAAGGCACGCAGCCACCCCGCTGCCAAGGCCAAGGCACCAGCCCGCCCGCGGCCAAGGCCAAGGCACCCATCCACCCAGCCCCAGCGGCCAAGGCCAAGCCACGCAGTCTCCCCGCGGCCAAGGCCAAGGCACGCACATGCCCCGCGGCCAAGGCCAATGCACGCATCCAGGGCCACTGCAGCGCCCAGGCGGCTGTCCGACGTTGCTTGGGCTGAATTTGCTGCGGGTGCCGTATTTCGACTGAAATTATCTTACGGGACTCAAAAGTGGGGGAAAACAGGCCGTGAGCTCCGGCCCCATTTTTTGGTCCAAAATGGTCAAGACCGTGTGCTGTAGCCCACGGATCTGGGCCAACTTCCGCTTTCCGGGCGGTGCGGGATTTTGGGGTGATGCATTAGATACGCGAGAGTCAAACGTCGGAAAAGACGGCAGTCGATTCCGAGGTCCGAATCTCGCTTTTACGGCCGATTTACCAGTTGTGCGGGGGGGTGCGAAAAGGGGGACGAAACGTGCCCGCGAATTGGTCCGATCCTGGCACAACTCGGCCGCTGGGCCTCCTCTGGGCGCAAGTACTGTTTTGCGCCCAAGAAAATGGCGAGAATAATGCGGGGGCCCTGGGCCCACGTTTTCGCCCCGAAATGGCCGAAACGTGAGCTATAGCACACGGATTGCGGTCATTCTCGCTTCCGTGGCGCCGTGATTTTGGGCTGGTGTTGCCGGTCTTGGCGGGGGTTGGCCGCGGGAGAAAACGGCAACCGATTCCGGGCTGCGAATCCCGGGTTGTGGCCAAGGCCAAGGCACGCAGCCAGCCCGGGGCCAAGGCCCAGGCACCGGCCCGCCCGCGGCCACGGCCACGGCGCCAGCGGCCAGCCGGGGCCAAGGCACGCAGCCCCCGCTGCCAAGGCCAAGGCACCAGCCCGCCCGCGCTGCCAAGGCCAAGGCACCCATCCACCCAGCCCCAGCGGCCAAGGCCAAGCCACGCAGTCTCCCCGCTGCCAAGGCCAAGGCACGCACATGCCCCGCGGCCAAGGCCAATGCACGCATCCAGGGCCAATGCAGCCCAAGCGTCTGTCCGACTTTTGCTTGGGCTGAAATTTCAGCAGGTGCCGTATTTCGACTGAAATTATCTTACGGGACTCAAAAGTGGGGGAAAACAGGCCGTGAGCTCCGGGCCCCATTTTTTGGTCCAAAATGGCCGAAGACCGTGTGCTGTAGCCCACGGATCTGGGCCAACTTCCGCGTTTCCGGGGCGGTGCGGGATTTTGGGGTGATGCATTAGATACGGGCGAGAGTCAAACGTCGGAAAAGACGGCAGTCGATTCCGAGGTCCGAATCTCGTTTTCCGGCCGATTTACCAGTGGTGCGGGGGGGGTGCGAAAAGGGGGACGAAACGTGCCCGCGAATTGGTCCGATCCTGGCACAACTCGGCCGCGGGCCTCCTCTGGGCGCAAGTACTGTTTTGCGCCCGAAGAAAATGGCGAGAATAATGCGGGGGGCCCTGGGCCCACGTTTCCGCCCGAAATGGCCGAAATCCGTGAGCTATAGCACACGGATTGCGGTCACCCTCGCTTCCGTGGCGCCGTGATTCTGGTGTTGCCGGTATTGGCGGGGTTGGCCGCTGGAGAAAACGGAAACCGATTCCGGCTGCGAATCCCGCTTTTTGTGGCCAAGGCCAAGGCACGCAGCCAGCCCGGGGCCAAGGCCAAGGCACCGCCCATCCCGAGGCCAAGGCCAAAGCGCGCCGCCATCCCTCGGCCAAGGCACGCACCCACCCCGCGGCCACTGCCAAGGCACCAGACCACCCCCTGCCAACGCCAACGCACCCAACCACCCAGCCCCAGCGGCCAAGGCCAAGCCACGCAGTCTCCCCGCTGCCAAGGCCAAGGCACTCACATGCCCCGCTGCCAAGGCCAATGCACGCATCCAGGGCCAATGCAGCGCCCAAGCGCCTGTCCGACTTTGCTTGGGCTGAAATTTCAGCAGGTGCCGTATTTCGACTGAAATTATCTTACGGGACTCAAAAGTGGGGGAAAACAGGCCGTGAGCTCCGGGCCCCATTTTTGGTCCAAAATGGTCAAGACCGGTGCTGTAGCCCACGGATCTGGGCCAACTTCCGCTTTCCGGGCGGTGCGGGATTTTGGGGTGATGCATTAGATACGTGCGAGAGTCAAACGCCGGAAAAGACGGCAGTCGATTCCGAGGTCCGAATCTCGCTTTTACGGCCGATTTACCAGTTGTGCGGGGTGCGAAAAGGGGGACGAAACGTGCCCGCGAATTGGTCCGATCCTGGCACAACTCGGCCGCTGGGCCTCCTCTGGGCGCAAGTACTGTTTTGCGCCCAAGAAAATGGCGAGAATAATGCGGGGGCCCTGGGCCCACGTTTCGCCCGAAATGGCCGAAACCGTGAGCTATAGCACACGGATTGCGGTCAAACCCTCGCTTCCGTGGCGCCGTGGGATTTTGGGCTGGTGTTGCCGGTATTGGCGGGGGTTGGCAGCTGTAGAACACGGAAACCGATTACTGGCTGCGAATCCCGTTTTGTGGCCAAGGCCAAGGCACGCAGCCAGCCCGGGGCCAAGGCCAAGGCACCCGCCAGCCCGCGGCCAAGGCCAAGGCCCCCCGCCAGCCCGGGGCCAAGGCACGCAGCCACCCCGCGGCCAAGGCCAAGGCACCAGCCCGCCCGCGGCCAAGGCCAAGGCACCCATCCACCCAGCCCCAGCGGCCAAGGCCAAGCCACGCAGTCTCCCCGCGGCCAAGGCCAAGGCACGCACATGCCCCGCGGCCAAGGCCAATGCACGCATCCAGGGCCAATGCAGCGCCCAAGCGTCTGTCCGACTTTGCTTGGGCTGAAATTTCAGCAGGTGCCGTATTTCGACTGAAATTATCTTACGGGACTCAAAAGTGGGGGAAAACAGGCCGTGAGCTCCGGCCCCCATTTTTGGTCCAAAATGGCCGAAGACCGTGTGCTGTAGCCCACGGATCTGGGCCAACTTCCGCGTTTCCGGGGCGGTGCGGGATTTTGGGGTGATGCATTAGATACGTGCGAGAGTCAAACGTCGGAAAAGACGGCAGTCGATTCCGAGGTCCGAATCTCGTTTTACGGCCGATTTACCAGTTGTGCGGGGGTGCGAAAAGGGGACGAAACGTGCCCGCGAATTGGTCCGATCCTGGCACAACTCGGCCGCGGGCCTCCTCTGGGCGCAAGTACTGTTTTGCGCCCGAAGAAAATGGCGAGAATAATGCGGGGGGCCCTGGGCCCACGTTTCCGCCCGAAATGGCCGAAATCCGTGAGCTATAGCACACGGATTGCGGTCAATTTTCGCGTTTCCGTGGCGCCGTGGGATTTTGGGCTGGTGTTGCCGGTATTGGCGGGGGTTGGCCGCGGGAGAAAACGGAAACCGATTCCGGGCTGCGAATCCCGTTTTGTGGCCAAGGCCAAGGCACGCAGCCAGCCCGGGGCCAAGGCCAAGGCACCAGCCCGCCCGCGGCCAAGGCCAAGGCGCGCGGCCAGCCCGGGGCCAAGGCACGCAGCCACCCCGCGGCCAAGGCCAAGGCACCAGCCCGCCCGCGGCCAAGGCCAAGGCACCCATCCACCCAGCCCCAGCGGCCAAGGCCAAGCCACGCAGTCTCCCCGCGGCCAAGGCCAAGGCACGCACATGCCCCGCGGCCAAGGCCAATGCACGCATCCAGGGCCAATGCAGCGCCCAAGCGTCTGTCCGACTTTGCTTGGGCTGAAATTTCAGCAGGTGCCGTATTTCGACTGAAATTATCTTACGGGACTCAAAAGTGGGGGAAAACAGGCCGTGAGCTCCGGGCCCCATTTTTTGGTCCAAAATGGCCGAAGACCGTGTGCTGTAGCCCACGGATCTGGGCCAACTTCCGCGTTTCCGGGGCGGTGCGGGATTTTGGGGTGATGCATTAGATACGTGCGAGAGTCAAACGTAGGAAAAGACGGCAGTCGATTCCGAGGTCCGAATCTCGCTTTTACGGCCGGCCGATTTACCAGTTGTGCGGGGGTGCGAAATGGGGACGAAACGTGCCCGCGAATTGGTCCGATCCTGGCACAACTCGGCCGCGGGCCTCCTCTGGGCGCAAGTACTGTTTTGCGCCCGAAGAAAATGGCGAGAATAATGCGGGGGGCCCTGGGCCCACGTTTCCGCCCGAAATGGCCGAAATCCGTGAGCTATAGCACACGGATTGCGGTCAAACCCTCGCTTCCGTGGCGCCGTGATTTTGGGCTGGTGTTGCCGGTATTGGCGGGGTTGGCCGCGGGCGACAACGGAAACCGATTCCCGGCTGCGAATCCCGCTTGTGTGGCCAAGGCCAAGGCACGCAGCCAGCCCGGGGCCAAGGCCAAGGCACCGGCCAGCCCGCGGCCAAGGCCAAGGCGCGCGGCCAGCCCGGGGCCAAGGCACGCAGCCACCCCGCGGCCAAGGCCAAGGCACCAGCCCGCCCGCGGCCAAGGCCCAGGCACCCATCCACCCAGCCCCAGCGGCCAAGGCCAAGCCACGCAGTCTCCCCGCGGCCAAGGCCAAGGCACGCACATGCCCCGCGGCCACGGCCAATGCACGCCTCCAGGGCCAATTCAGCGCCCAACCGTCTGTCCGACTATGCTTGGGCTGAAATTTCAGCAGGTGCCGTATTTCGACTGAAATTATCTTACGGGACTCAAAAGTGGGGGAAAACAGGCCGTGAGCTCCGGGCCCCATTTTTGGTCCAAAATGGCCGAAGACCGTGTGCTGTAGCCCACGGATCTGGGCCAACTTCCGCGTTTCCGGGGCGGTGCGGGATTTTGGGGTGATGCATTAGATACGTGCGAGAGTCAAACGTCGGAAAAGACGGCAGTCGATTCCGAGGTCCGAATCTCGTTTTACGGCCGATTTACCAGTTGTGCGGGGGTGCGAAAAGGGGACGAAACGTGCCCGCGAATTGGTCCGATCCTGGCACAACTCGGCCGCGGGCCTCCTCTGGGCGCAAGTACTGTTTTGCGCCCGAAGAAAATGGCGAGAATAATGCGGGGGGCCCTGGGCCCACGTTTCCGCCCGAAATGGCCGAAATCCGTGAGCTATAGCACACGGATTGCGGTCAAATTTCGCGTTTCCGTGGCGCCGTGGGATTTTGGGCTGGTGTTGCCGGTATTGGCGGGGGTTGGCCGCGGAGAAAACGGAAACCGATTCCGGGCTGCGAATCCCGTTTTGTGGCCAAGGCCAAGGCACGCAGCCAGCCCGGGGCCAAGGCCAAGGCACCGGCCAGCCCGCGGCCAAGGCCAAGGCGCGCAGCCAGCCCGGGGCCAAGGCACGCAGCCACCCCGCGGCCAAGGCCAAGGCACCAGCCCGCCCGCTGCCAAGGCCAAGGCACCCATCCACCCAGCCCCAGCGGCCAAGGCCAAGCCACGCAGTCTCCCCGCGGCCAAGGCCAAGGCACGCACATGCCCCGCGGCCAAGGCCAATGCACGCATCCAGGGCCAATGCAGCGCCCAAGCGTCTGTCCGACTTTGCTTGGGCTGAAATTTCAGCAGGTGCCGTATTTCGACTGAAATTATCTTACGGGACTCAAAAGTGGGGGAAAACAGGCCGTGAGCTCCGGGCCCCAGTTTTTGGTCCAAAATGGCCGAAGACCGTGTGCTGTAGCCCACGGATCTGGGCCAACTTCCGCTTTCCGGGCGGTGCGGGATTTTGGGGTGATGCATTAGATACGCGAGAGTCAAACGTCGGAAAAGACGGCAGTCGATTCCGAGGTCCGAATCTCGTTTTACGGCCGATTTACCAGTTGTGCGGGGTGCGAAAAGGGGACGAAACGTGCCCGCGAATTGGTCCGATCCTGGCACAACTCGGCCGCGGGCCTCCTCTGGGCGCAAGTACTGTTTTGCGCCCGAAGAAAATGGCGAGAATAATGCGGGGGGCCCTGGGCCCACGTTTCCGCCCGAAATGGCCGAAATCCGTGAGCTATAGCACACGGATTGCGGTCAAATTTCGCGTTTCCGTGGCGCCGTGGGATTTTGGGCTGGTGTTGCCGGTATTGGCGGGGGTTGGCCGCGGGAGAAAACGGAAACCGATTCCGGCCTGCGAATCCCGCTATGTGGCCAAGGCCAAGCCACGCAGCCAGCCCGCGGCCAAGGGCAAGGCACGCAGCCACCCCAAGGCCAAGGCCAAGGCACGCAGCCAGCCCGGGGCCAAGGCACGCAGCCACCCCGCGGCCAAGGCCAAGGCACCAGCCCGCCCGCGGCCAAGGCCAAGGCACCCATCCACCCAGCCCCAGCGGCCAAGGCCAAGCCACGCAGTCTCCCCGCGGCCAAGGCCAAGGCACGCACATGCCCCGCGGCCAAGGCCAATGCACGCATCCAGGGCCAATGCAGCGCCCAAGCGTCTGTCCGACTTTGCTTGGGCTGAAATTTCAGCAGGTGCCGTATTTCGACTGAAATTATCTTACGGGACTCAAAAGTGGGGGAAAACAGGCCGTGAGCTCCGGCCCCATTTTTGGTCCAAAATGGTCAAGACCGTGTGCTGTAGCCCACGGATCTGGGCCAACTTCCCTTTCCGGGCGGTGCGGGATTTTGGGGTGATGCATTAGATACGTGCGAGAGTCAAACGCCGAAAAGACGGCAGTCGATTCCGAGGTCCGAATCTCGCTTTTACGGCCGATTTACCAGTTGTGCGGGGTGCGAAAAGGGGGACGATACGTGCCCGAGTTTTGGTCCGATACTGGCACATCTCGGCCGCGTGGCTCCTCTTGGCGCAAGTTCTGTTTTGCGCCCAAGAAAATGGCGAGAATAATGCGGGGGCCCTGGGCCCACGTTTCCCCCGAAATGGCCGAAACGTGAGCTATAGCACACGGATTGCGGTCACCCTCGCTTCCGTGGCGCCGTGATTTTGGGCTGGTGTTGCCGGTATTGGCGGGGTTGGCCGCTGGAGAAAACGGAAACCGATTCCGGCTGCGAATCCCGCTTTTGTGGCCAAGGCCAAGGCACGCAGCCAGCGGGGGGCCAAGGCCAAGGCACCGCCAGCCCGCAAGGCCAAGGCCAAGGCGCGGCCAGCCCGGGGCCAAGGCACGCAGCCACCCCGCGGCCAAGGCCAAGGCACCAGCCCGCCCGCGGCCAAGGCCAAGGCACCCATCCACCCAGCCCCAGCGGCCAAGGCCAAGCCACGCAGTCTCCCCGCGGCCAAGGCCAAGGCACGCACATGCCCCGCGGCCAAGGCCAATGCACGCATCCAGGGCCCATGCAGCGCCCAAGCGTCTGTCCGACTGTGCTTGGGCTGAACTTACAGCAGGTGCCGTATTTCGACTGAAATTATCTTACGGGACTCAAAAGTGGGGGAAAACAGGCCGTGAGCTCCGGGCCCCATTTTTGGTCCAAAATGGTCAAGACCGTGTGCTGTAGCCCACGGATCTGGGCCAACTTCCGCGTTTACGGGGCTGTGCGGGATTGTGGGGTGCTGCATTAGATACTGTCGAGAGTCAAACGTCGGAAAAGACGGCAGTCGATTCCGAGGTCCGAATCTCGTTTTACGGCCGATTTACCAGGTGTGCGGGGGTGCGAAAAGGGGACGAAACGTGCCCGCGAATTGGTCCGATCCTGGCACAACTCGGCCGCGGGCCTCCTCTGGGCGCAAGTACTGTTTTGCGCCCGAAGAAAATGGCGAGAATAATGCGGGGGGCCCTGGGCCCACGTTTCCGCCCGAAATGGCCGAAATCCGTGAGCTATAGCACACGGATTGCGGTCAAACCCTCGATTCCGTGGCGCCGTGGGATTTTGGGCTGGTGTTGCCGGTATTGGCGGGGGTTGGCCGCGGGAGAAAACGGAAACCGATTCCGGGCTGCGAATCCCGTTTTGTGGCCAAGGCCAAGGCACGCAGCCAGCCCGGGGCCAAGGCCAAGGCACCGGCCAGCCCGCGGCCAAGGCCAAGGCGCGCAGCCAGCCCGGGGCCAAGGCACGCAGCCACCCCGCGGCCAAGGCCAAGGCACCAGCCCGCCCGCGGCCAAGGCCAAGGCACCCATCCACCCAGCCCCAGCGGCCAAGGCCAAGCCACGCAGTCTCCCCGCGGCCAAGGCCAAGGCACGCACATGCCCCGCGGCCAAGGCCAATGCACGCATCCAGGGCCAATGCAGCGCCCAAGCGTCTGTCCGACTTTGCTTGGGCTGAAATTTCAGCAGGTGCCGTATTTCGACTGAAATTATCTTACGGGACTCAAAAGTGGGGGAAAACAGGCCGTGAGCTCCGGCCCCATTTTTTGGTCCAAAATGGCCGAAGACCGTGTGCTGTAGCCCACGGATCTGGGCCAACTTCCGCGTTTCCGGGGCGGTGCGGGATTTTGGGGTGATGCATTAGATACGTGCGAGAGTCAAACGTCGGAAAAGACGGCAGTCGATTCCGAGGTCCGAATCTCGTTTTACGGCCGATTTACCAGTTGTGCGGGGGTGCGAAAAGGGGACGAAACGTGCCCGCGAATTGGTCCGATCCTGGCACAACTCGGCCGCGGGCCTCCTCTGGGCGCAAGTACTGTTTTGCGCCCGAAGAAAATGGCGAGAATAATGCGGGGGGCCCTGGGCCCACGTTTCCCCCCGAAATGGCCGAAAACCCTGAGCTATAGCACGCGGATTGCGGTCAAACCCTCGATTCCGTGGCGCCGTGGGATTTTGGGCTGGTGTTGCCGGTATTGGCGGGGGTTGGCCGCGGGAGAAAACGGAAACCGATTCCGGGCTGCGAATCCCGTTTTGTGGCCAAGGCCAAGGCACGCAGCCAGCCCGGGGCCAAGGCCAAGGCACCGGCCAGCCCGCGGCCAAGGCCAAGGCGCGCGGCCAGCCCGGGGCCAAGGCACGCAGCCACCCCGCGCCCAAGGCCAAGGAACCAGACCGCCAGCGCCCAAGGCCAAGGCACACATACACCCAGCCCCAGCGGCCAAGGCCAAGCCACGCAGTCCCGCTGCCAAGGCCAAGGCACGCACACGCCCCGCGGCCCACGCCAACGCACGCACCCAGGCCCAACGCAGCGCCCACGCGTCTGTCCGACTTTGCTTGCGCTGAAATTTCAGCAGGTGCCGTATTTCGACTGAAATTATCTTACGGGACTCAAAAGTGGGGGAAAACAGGCCGTGAGCTCCGTGCCCCATTATTTTGTCCAAAATGGCCGAAGACCGTGTGCTGTAGCCCACGGATCTGGGCCAACTTCCGCGTTTCCGGGGCGGTGCGGGATTTTGGGGTGATGCATTAGATACGTGCGAGAGTCAAACGTCGGAAAAGACGGCAGTCGATTCCGAGGTCCGAATCTCGTTTTACGGCCGATTTACCAGTTGTGCGGGGGGTGCGAAAAGGGGACGAAACGTGCCCGCGAATTGGTCCGATCCTGGCACAACTCGGCCGCGGGCCTCCTCTGGGCGCAAGTACTGTTTTGCGCCCGAAGAAAATGGCGAGAATAATGCGGGGGGCCCTGGGCCCACGTTTCCGCCCGAAATGGCCGAAATCCGTGAGCTATAGCACACGGATTGCGGTCAAATTTCGCGTTTCCGTGGCGCCGTGGGATTTTGGGCTGGTGTTGCCGGTATTGGCGGGGGTTGGCCGCGGGAGAAAACGGAAACCGATTCCGGGCTGCGAATCCCGTTTTGTGGCCAAGGCCAAGGCACGCAGCCAGCCCGGGGCCAAGGCCAAGGCACCGGCCAGCCCGCGGCCAAGGCCAAGGCGCGCGGCCAGCCCGGGGCCAAGGCACGCAGCCACCCCGCGGCCAAGGCCAAGGCACCAGCCCGCCCGCGGCCAAGGCCAAGGCACCCATCCACCCAGCCCCAGCGGCCAAGGCCAAGCCACGCAGTCTCCCCGCGGCCAAGGCCAAGGCACGCACATGCCCCGCGGCCAAGGCCAATGCACGCATCCAGGGCCAATGCAGCGCCCAAGCGTCTGTCCGACTTTGCTTGGGCTGAAATTTCAGCAGGTGCCGTATTTCGACTGAAATTATCTTACGGGACTCAAAAGTGGGGGAAAACAGGCCGTGAGCTCCGGGCCCCATTTTTTGGTCCAAAATGGCCGAAGACCGTGTGCTGTAGCCCACGGATCTGGGCCAACTTCCGCGTTTCCGGGGCGGTGCGGGATTTTGGGGTGATGCATTAGATACGAGGGAGAGTCAAACGCCGGAAAAGACGGCAGTCGATGCCGAGGTCCGTATCTCGTTTTACGGCCGATTTACCAGTTGTGCGGGGTGCGAAAAGGGGACGAAACGTGCCCGCGAATTGGTCCGATCCTGGCACAACTCGGCCGCGGGCCTCCTCTGGGCGCAAGTACTGTTTTGCGCCCGAAGAAAATGGCGAGAATAATGCGGGGGGCCCTGGGCCCACGTTTCCGCCCGAAATGGCCGAAATCCGTGAGCTATAGCACACGGATTGCGGTCACCCTCGCGCTTCCGGCGCGCCGTGATTTTGGGCTGGTGTTGCCGGTATTGGCGGGGTTGGCCGCGGGAGAAAACGGAAACCGATTCCGGCTGCGAATCCCGCTTTTGTGGCCAAGGCCAAGGCACGCAGCCAGCCCGCGGCCAGGGCCCAGGCACCGCCAGCCAGCCCAAGGCCAAGGCCAAGGCGCGCGGCCAGCCCGGGGCCAAGGCACGCAGCCACCCCCGCTGCCAAGGCCAAGGCACCATCCCGCCCGCGGCAAAGGCCAAGGCACCCATCCACCCAGCCACAGCGGCCAAGGCCAAGCCAAGCAGTCTCCCCGAGGCCAAGGCCAAGGCACGCACATTCCCCGCTGACAATGCCAATGCACGCATCCAGGGCCAATGCAGCGCCCAAGCGTCTGTCCGACTTTGCTTGGGCTGAAATTTCAGCAGGTGCCGTATTTCGACTGAAATTATCTTACGGGACTCAAAAGTGGGGGAAAACAGGCCGTGAGCTCCGGGCCCCATTTTTTGGTCAAAAATCGCCGAAGACCGTGTGCTGTTGCCCACGGATCTGTGCCAACTTCCGCGTTTCCGGTGCGGTGCGGGATTTTGGGGTGATGCATTAGATACGTGCTAGAGTCAAACGCCGAAAAGACGGCAGTCGATTCCGAGGTCCGAATCTCGCTTTTACGGCCGATTTACCAGCAGCGGGGTGCGAAAAGGGGGACGAAACGTGCCCGCGAATTTCCGATCCTGGCACAACTCGGCCGCGGGCCTCCTCTGGGCGCAAGTACTGTTTTGCGCCCGAAGAAAATGGCGAGAATAATGCGGGGGGCCCTGGGCCCACGTTTCCGCCCGAAATGGCCGAAATCCGTGAGCTATAGCACACGGATTGCGGTCAAATTTCCCTCGCTTCCGCGGCGCGCCGTGATTTTGGGCTGGTGTTGCCGGTATTGGCGGGGGTTGGCCGCGGGAGAAAACGGAAACCGATTCCGGGCTGCGAATCCCGTTTTGTGGCCAAGGCCAAGGCACGCAGCCAGCCCGGGGCCAAGGCCAAGGCACCGGCCAGCCCGCGGCCAAGGCCAAGGCGCGCGGCCAGCCCGGGGCCAAGGCACGCAGCCACCCCGCGCCCAAGGCCAAGGCACCAGCCCGCCCGCGGCCAAGGCCAAGGCACCCATCCACCCAGCCCCAGCGGCCAAGGCCAAGCCACGCAGTCTCCCCGCGGCCAAGGCCAAGGCACGCACATGCCCCGCGGCCAAGGCCAATGCACGCATCCAGGGCCAATGCAGCGCCCAAGCGTCTGTCCGACTTTGCTTGGGCTGAAATTTCAGCAGGTGCCGTATTTCGACTGAAATTATCTTACGGGACTCAAAAGTGGGGGAAAACAGGCCGTGAGCTCCGGGCCCCATTTTTTGGTCCAAAATGGCCGAAGACCGTGTGCTGTAGCCCACGGATCTGGGCCAACTTCCGCGTTTCCGGGGCGGTGCGGGATTTTGGGGTGATGCATTAGATACGGGCGAGCGTCAAACGTCGGAAAAGACGGCAGTCGATTCCGAGGTCCGAATCTCGCTTTTACGGCCGATTTACCAGTTGTGCGGGGTGGGGTGCGAAAAGGGGACGAAACGTGCCCGCGAATTGGTCCGATCCTGGCACAACTCGGCCGCGGGCCTCCTCTGGGCGCAAGTACTGTTTTGCGCCCGAAGAAAATGGCGAGAATAATGCGGGGGGCCCTGGGCCCACGTTTCCGCCCGAAATGGCCGAAATCCGTGAGCTATAGCACACGGATTGCGGTCAAATTTCGCGTTTCCGTGGCGCCGTGGGATTTTGGGCTGGTGTTGCCGGTATTGGCGGGGGTTGGCCGCGGGAGAAAACGGAAACCGATTCCGGGCTGCGAATCCCGTTTTGTGGCCAAGGCCAAGGCACGCAGCCAGCCCGGGGCCAAGGCCAAGGCACCGGCCAGCCCGCGGCCAAGGCCAAGGCGCGCGGCCAGCCCGGGGCCAAGGCACGCAGCCACCCCGCTGCCAAGGCCAAGGCACCAGCCCTCACTCGGCCAAGGCCAAGGCACCCATCCACCCAGGCCCAGCGGCCAAGGCCAAGCCACGCAGTCTCCCCGCTGCCAAGGCCAAGGCACCCACATGCCCACCCGCCAAGCCCAATTCACTCATCCAGGGCCAATGCAGCGCCCAAGCGCCTGTCCGACTTTGCTAGGGCAGAAATTTCAGCACGTCCCGAATTTCGACTGAAATTATCTTACGCGACACAAAAGAGGGCGAAAACACGCCGTGATCTCCCGCCCCCAATTAATGGTCCAAAATGGCCGAAGACCGTGTGCTGTAGCCCACGGATCTGGGCCAACTTCCGCGTTTCCGGGGCGGTGCGGGATTTTGGGGTGATGCATTAGATACGTGCGAGAGTCAAACGTCGGAAAAGACGGCAGTCGATTCCGAGGTCCGAATCTCGTTTTACGGCCGATTTACCAGTTGTGCGGGGGTGCGAAAAGGGGACGAAACGTGCCCGCGAATTGGTCCGATCCTGGCACAACTCGGCCGCGGGCCTCCTCTGGGCGCAAGTACTGTTTTGCGCCCGAAGAAAATGGCGAGAATAATGCGGGGGGCCCTGGGCCCACGTTTCCGCCCGAAATGGCCGAAATCCGTGAGCTATAGCACACGGATTGCGGTCAAATTTCGCGTTTCCGTGGCGCCGTGGGATTTTGGGCTGGTGTTGCCGGTATTGGCGGGGGTTGGCCGCGGGAGAAAACGGAAACCGATTCCGGGCTGCGAATCCCGTTTTGTGGCCAAGGCCAAGGCCAAGGCACGCAGCCAGCCCGGGGCCAAGGCCAAGGCACCGGCCAGCCCGCGGCCAAGGCCAAGGCGCGCGGCCAGCCCGGGGCCAAGGCACGCAGCCACCCCGCGGCCAAGGCCAAGGCACCAGCCCGCCCGCGGCCAAGGCCAAGGCACCCATCCACCCAGCCCCAGCGGCCAAGGCCAAGCCACGCAGTCTCCCCGCGGCCAAGGCCAAGGCACGCACATGCCCCGCGGCCAAGGCCAATGCACGCATCCAGGGCCAATGCAGCGCCCCAGCGTCTGTCCGACTTTGCTTGGGCTGAAATTTCAGCAGGTGCCGTATTTCGACTGAAATTATCTTACGGGACTCAAAAGTGGGGGAAAACAGGCCGTGAGCTCCGGGCCCCATTTTTGGTCCAAAATGGCCGAAGACCGTGTGCTGTAGCCCACGGATCTGGGCCAACTTCCGCGTTTCCGGGGCGGTGCGGGATTTTGGGGTGATGCATTAGATACGCGAGAGTCAAACGCCGAAAAGACGGCAGTCGATTCCGAGGTCCGAATCTCGCTTTTACGGCCGATTTACCAGTTGTGCGGGGTGCGAAAAGGGGGACGAAACGTGCCCGCGAATTGGTCCGATCCTGGCACAACTCGGCCGCGGGCCTCCTCTGGGCGCAAGTACTGTTTTGCGCCCAAGAAAATGGCGAGAATAATGCGGGGGCCCTGGGCCCACGTTTCCGCCCGAAATGGCCGAAACGTGAGCTATAGCACACGGATTGCGGTCATTTCGCTTCCGTGGCGCCGTGATTTTGGGCTGGTGTTGCCGGTATTGGCGGGGTTGGCCGCTGGAGAAAACGGAAACCGATTCCGGCTGCGAATCCCGTTTTGTGGCCAAGGCCAAGGCACGCAGCCAGCCCGGGGCCAAGGCCAAGGCACCGGCCCGCCCGCGGCCAAGGCCAAGGCGCGCGGCCAGCCCGGGGCCAAGGCACGCAGCCACCCCGCGGCCAAGGCCAAGGCACCAGCCCGCCCGCGCCCAAGGCCACGGCACCCATCCACCCAGCCCCAGCGGCCAAGGCCAAGCCACGCAGTCTCCCCGCGGCCAAGGCCAAGGCACGCACATGCCCCGCGGCCAAGGCCAATGCACGCATCCAGGGCCAATGCAGCGCCCAAGCGTCTGTCCGACTTTGCTTGGGCTGAAATTTCAGCAGGTGCCGTATTTCGACTGAAATTATCTTACGGGACTCAAAAGTGGGGGAAAACAGGCCGTGAGCTCCGGGCCCCATTTTTTGGTCCAAAATGGCCGAAGACCGTGTGCTGTAGCCCACGGATCTGGGCCAACTTCCGCGTTTCCGGGGCGGTGCGGGATTTTGGGGTGATGCATTAGATACGTGCGAGAGTCAAACGCCGGAAAAGACGGCAGTCGATTCCGAGGTCCGAATCTTTTACGGCCGATTTACCAGTTGTGCGGGGTGCGAAAAGGGGACGAAACGTGCCCGCGAATTGGTCCGATCCTGGCACAACTCGGCCGCGGGCCTCCTCTGGGCGCAAGTACTGTTTTGCGCCCGAAGAAAATGGCGAGAATAATGCGGGGGGCCCTGGGCCCACGTTTCCGCCCGAAATGGCCGAAATCCGTGAGCTATAGCACACGGATTGCGGTCACCCTCGCTTCCGTGGCGCCGTGATTTTGGGCTGGTGTTGCCGGTATTGGCGGGGTTGGCCGCGGGAGAAAACGGAAACCGATTCCGGCTGCGAATCCCGCTTTGTGGGCCAAGGCCAAGGCACGCAGCCAGCCCGGGGCCAAGGCCAAGGCACCGCCAGCCCGCCAAGGCCAAGGCCAAGGCTCGCTGCCAGCCCGGGGCCAAGGCACGCAGCCACCCCGCAAGGCCAAGGCCAAGGCACCAGCCCGCCGCGGCCAAGGCCAAGGCACCCATCCACCCAGCCCCAGCGGCCAAGGCCAAGCCACGCAGTCTCCCCGCGGCCAAGGCCAAGGCACGCACATGCCCCGCGGCCAAGGCCAATGCACGCATCCAGGGCCAATGCAGCGCCCAAGCGTCTGTCCGACTTTGCTTGGGCTGAAATTTCAGCAGGTGCCGTATTTCGACTGAAATTATCTTACGGGACTCAAAAGTGGGGGAAAACAGGCCGTGAGCTCCGGCCCCATTTTTTGGTCCAAAATGGTCAAGACCGTGTGCTGTAGCCCACGGATCTGGGCCAACTTCCGCTTTCCGGGCGGTGCGGGATTTTGGGGTGATGCATTAGATACGCGAGAGTCAAACGCCGGAAAAGACGGCAGTCGATTCCGAGGTCCGAATCTCGCTTTTACGGCCGATTTACCAGTTGTGCGGGGTGCGAAAAGGGGGACGAAACGTGCCCGCGAATTGGTCCGATCCTGGCACAACTCGGCCGCGGGCCTCCTCTGGGCGCAAGTACTGTTTTGCGCCCAAGAAAATGGCGAGAATAATGCGGGGGCCCTGGGCCCACGTTTCCGCCAATGGCCGAAACCGTGAGCTATAGCACACGGATTGCGGTCAAATTTCGCTTCCGTGGCGCCGTGATTTTGGGCTGGTGTTGCCGGTATTGGCGGGGTTGGCCGCGGGAGAAAACGGAAACCGATTCCGGCTGCGAATCCCGCTTTTGTGGCCAAGGCCAAGGCACGCAGCCAGCCCGGGGCCAAGGCCAAGGCACCGCCAGCCCGCGGCCAAGGCCAAGGCGAGCGGCCAGCCCGGGGCCAAGGCACGCAGCCACCCCGCTGCCAAGGCCAAGGCACCAGCCCGCCCGCGGCCAAGGCCAAGGCACCCATCCACCCAGCCCCAGCGGCCAAGGCCAAGCCACGCAGTCTCCCCGCGGCCAAGGCCAAGGCACGCACATGCCCCGCGGCCAAGGCCAATGCACGCATCCAGGGCCAATGCAGCGCCCAAGCGTCTGTCCGACTTTGCTTGGGCTGAAATTTCAGCAGGTGCCGTATTTCGACTGAAATTATCTTACGGGACTCAAAGTGGGGGAAAACAGGCCGTGAGCTCCGGCCCCATTTTTGGTCCAAAATGGTCAAGACCGTGTGCTGTAGCCCACGGATCTGGGCCAACTTCCGCTTTCCGGGCGGTGCGGGATTTTGGGGTGATGCATTAGATACGTGCGAGAGTCAAACGCCGGAAAAGACGGCAGTCGATTCCGAGGTCCGAATCTCGCTTTTACGGCCGATTTACCAGTTGCGGGGTGCGAAAAGGGGGACGAAACGTGCCCGCGAATTGGTCCGATCCTGGCACAACTCGGCCGCGGGCCTCCTCTGGGCGCAAGTACTGTTTTGCGCCCGACGACAATGGCGAGAATAATGCGGGGGGCCCTGGGCCCCCGTTTCCGCCCGACATGGCCGAAATCCGGGAGCGATAGCACACGGATTGCGGTCACCCTCGCTTCCGTGGCGCCGTGATTTTGGGCTGGTGTTGCCGGTATTGGCGGGGTTGGCCGCGGGAGAAAACGGAAACCGATTCCGGCTGCGAATCCCGCTTTGTGGCCAAGGCCAAGGCACGCAGCCAGCCCGGGGCCAAGGCCAAGGCACCGCCAGCCCGCTGCCAAGGCCAAGGCGCGCGGCCAGCCCGGGGCCAAGGCACGCAGCCACCCCCGCTGCCAAGGCCAAGGCACCAGCCCGCCCGCTGCCAAGGCCAAGGCACCCATCCACCCAGCCCCAGCGGCCAAGGCCAAGCCACGCAGTCTCCCCGCGGCCAAGGCCAAGGCACGCACATGCCCCGCGGCCAAGGCCAATGCACGCATCCAGGGCCAATGCAGCGCCCAAGCGTCTGTCCGACTTTGCTTGGGCTGAAATTTCAGCAGGTGCCGAGAAAAGACGGCAGTCGATTCCGAGGTCCGAATCTCGCTTTTGGCACACAGCCACACCGTGGCCAAGGCCATGGCACGCAGCCACCCCGAGGCCAAGGCCAAGGCCATGGCACGCAGCCACCCCGAGGCCAAGGCCAAGGCCATGGCCCGCAGCCACCCCGCAGCCAAGGCCAAGGCCGTGTGCTGTCGCTCACGGATCTTGGCCAACTTTCGCTTTTCCGGGTGGTGCGGGATTTTGGGCTGATGCATTAGATACGTGCGACAGTCGAGCGTCGGAAAAGTGGGGATTCGATTTCGAGGTCCGAACCTCGTTTTATGGCCGTTTTACCGAGGGTGCGGGGTGGGGAAACGTGCCCTCGAATTGGTCCGATTGTGGTAGGCCCTCACGGCTCAAGTACTGCTTTCCACTTGAAGAAATTAATGCGGAGGCCCTGCGCCCATTTTTCCGCTGAAAGGCCAAAACCGTGAGCTATAGCACACGGATTGTGGCCAAATTTCACGCTTCGGGGCGGCGTGGGATTTTGGTTTGGCGTCGCCGCCGGGTTTGGTGGGAGTCGGTGGTGGAGAAAATGGAATCCACCCGAGCTCCAAACTCGTTTTACGGCCATCTTACCGCAGCGAACGGGTGCCCAAACGGGTGGGCCCGCCGTCTGATTCATGCAAAACCGGAGAAAGAAGTGGAAGGTAGGTGTGGATCTCAGTTGTTGGTCCAAGAATACGAAGAAACGGCGAGGACCGTGTGCTCACATTTTGGCCAAATGCTCGCCCGCGGCCAAGCCAAGCCACGCAGCCACCCCGCGGCCAACACCAAGGCACAGGGCCACGCCGATCTCCCTATCCTTGCCTCGAGCGGCCGGAGTGTGTGTTGTGTGTGCGTGAGAGTGTGCGACCTGCCTTGGTCGCGAGCATGTGCTGCATTTCGAGCAAGGCACGGAGCCAGCCCGCGGCCAAGGCCAAGGCTGAGGCACGCAGCCACCCCGTGGCCAAGGCCTAGGCACGCGTCCACCCGCTGCCAAGGCCATGGCACCCAGCCTGCCCGCGGCCAAGGCCTTTGCACGCAGCCACCCCGCCAAGGCAGGCCAGTGCTGTAGCTCACGGATCTTAGCCAACTTTCGCGTTTCCGGGGCGGTGCGTGATTTTGGGTTGATGCATTAGATACGTGGGACAGTCAAGCGTTGGAAAAGAGGAGAGTCGATTTCGAGGTCCGAACCTCGTTTTACGGCCGATTTACCGAGGTTGCGGGGGTGCGAAAAGGGGATGAAACGTGCCCTCGAATTGGTCCGATTGTGGTAGAACTGGTCCGGGGGCCTCCTCACGGCACAAGTACTGCTTTCCGCTCGAAGAAATGGCAAAAATAATGCGGGAGGCTCTGCGCCCATTTTTCCGCCAGAAAAGGCCAAAATCCGTGAGCACACGGATTGTGGCCAAATTTCGCGTTTCGGGGGCGGCGTGGGATTTTGGGCTGGCGTCGTCGAGTTTGGTGGGAGTCGGTCGTGGGAGAAAACGGAATCCAATTCCGAGCCCCGAAACTTGTTTTACGGCCATCTTACCGGCAGCGAACGGGTGCCCAAACGGGTGGGCCAACTCGTCCGATTCAGGAAAAACCGGAGAAAGAAGTGGAAGGTAGGTGTGGATCTCAGTTTTTGGTCCAAGAATATGAAGAAACGGCGAGGACAGTGTGCTCACATTTTGGCCAAATGCTCGCCCGCGGCCAAGGCCAAGCCACGCAGCCACCCCCGGCCAACGCCAAGGCACAGGGCCACGCCCAAGCTCCCTATCCTTGCCTCGGGAGCGCGGCCCGAGTGTGTGTTGTGTGTGCGTGAGAGTGTGCGACCTGCCTTGGTCGCGAGCATGTGCTGTATGTCGAGCAAGGCACGGAGACAGCCCGCGGCCAAGACCAAGGCCGAGGCACGCAGCCACCCCGTGGCCAAGGCCAAGGCACGCGTCCACCCCGCGGCCAAGGCCATGGCACCCAGCCAGCCCGCGGCCAAGGCCATGGCACCCAGCCAGCCCACGGCCAAGGCCTTGGCACACAGCCACCCGGTGGCCAAGGCCAAGGCCATGGCACGCAGCCACCCCGCGGCCAAGGCCAAGGCCATGGCCCGCAGCCAAGGCCAAGGCCGTGTGCTGTCGCTCACGGATCTTGGCCAACTTTCGCGTTTCCGGGGCGGTGCGGGATTTTGGGGTGATGCATTAGATACGTGCGACAGTCGAACGTCGGAAAAGAGGGGAGTCGATTTCGAGGTCCGAACCTCGTTTTACGGCCGATTTACCGAGGTTGCGGGGGTGCGAAAAGGGGACGAAACGTGCCCTCGAATTGGTCCGATTGTGGTAGAACTGGGCCGGGGGCCTCCTCACGGCACAAGTACTGCTTTCCGCTCGAAGAAATGGCAAAAATAATGCGGGAGGCCCTGCGCCCATTTTTCCGCCAGAAAAGGCCAAAATCCGTGAGCTATAGCACACGGATTGTGGCCAAATTTCGCGTTTGGGGGGCGGCGTGGGTTTTGGGCTGGCGTCGTCGGGTTTGGTGGGAGTCGGTGGTGGGAGAAAACAGAATCCAATTCCGAGCTCCGAAACTTGTTTTACGGCCATCTTACCGGCAGCGAACTGGTGCCCAAACGGGTGGGCCAACTTGTCCGTTTCAGGCAATACCGGAGAAAGAAGTGGAAGGTAGGTGTGGATCTCTGTTTTTGGTCCAAGAATACGAAGAAACGGCGAGGACCGTGTGCTCACATTTTGGCCAAATGCTCGCCCGCGGCCAAGGCCAAGCCACGCAGCCACCCCCGGCCAACGCCAAGGCACAGGGCCACGCTCGAGCTCCCTATCCTTGCCTCGGGAGCGCGGTCCGAGTGTGTGTTGTGTGTGCGTGAGAGTGTGCGACCTGCCTTGGTCGTGAGCATGTGCTGCATGTCGAGCAAGGCACGGAGACAGCCCGCGGCCAAGGCCAAGGCCGAGGCACGCAGCCACCCCGTGGCCAAGGCCAAGGCACGCGTCGACCCCGCGGCCAAGGCCATGGCACCGAGCCAGCCCGCGGCCAAGGCCTTGACACACAGCCACCCGGTGGCCAAGGCCAAGGCCATGGCACCCAGCCACCCCGCGGCCAAGGCCTAGGCACGCAGCCACCCTGCGGCCAAGGCCTAGGCACCCAGCCACCCCATGGCCAAGGCCAAGGCACGCGTCCACCCCCGCGGCCAAGGCCTTGGCACACAGCCAGCCCACGGCCAAGGCCATGGCTCCGTGCCTTGCTCGAAATGCAGCACATGCTCGCGACCAAGGCAGGTCGCACACTCTCACGCACACACAACACACACTCCGGCCGCGCTCCCGAGGCAAGGATAGGGAGCTCGAGCGTGGCCCTGTGCCTTGGCGTTTGCCGCGGGGTCGCTGCGTGGCTTGGCCTTGGCCGCGGGGGAGCATTTGGCCAAAATGTGAGCACACGGTCCTCGCCGTTTCTTCGTATTCTTGGACCAAAAACTGAGATCCACACCTACCTTCCACTTCTTTCTCCGGTTTTGCATGAATCGGACGAGTTGGCCCACCCGTTTGGGCACCCGTTCGCTGCCGGTAAGATGGCCGTAAAACGAGTTTTGGTGCTCGGAATTTGATTCCGTTTTCTCCCGCCACCGACTGCCACCAAACCCGACGACGCCAGCCCAAAATCCCACACCGCCCCTGAAACGCGAAATTTGGCCACAATCCGTGTGCTATAGCTCACGGATTTTGGCCTTTTCTGGCGGAAAAATGGGCGCAGGGCCTCCCGCATTATTTTTGCCATTTCTTCGAGTGGAAAGCAGTACTTGCGCCGTGAGGAGGCCCCCGGCACAGTTCTACCACAATCGGACCAATTCGAGGGCACGTTTCATCCCCTTTTCGCACCCCCGCACCCTCGGTAAATCGGCCGTAAAACGAGGTTTGGACCTCGAAATCGACTCCCCTCTTTTCCGACGTTCGACTATCCCACGTATGTAATGCATCACCCCAAAATCCTGCACCGCCACGGAAACGCGAAACTGGGCCAAGATCCGTGAGCGACAGCACACGGCCTTGGCCTTGGCCGCGGGGTGGCTGCGTGCCTAGGCCTTGGCCGCGGGGTGGCTGGGTGCCATGGCCTTGGCCTTGGCCACCGGGTGGCTGTCTGCCAAGGCCTTGGCCACGGGGTGGCTGCGTGACTAGGCCTTGGCCGCGGGCTGGCTGGGTGCCATGGCCTTGGCCGCGGGGTGGACGCGTGCCTAGGCCTTGGCCACGGGGTGGCTGTGTGCCTCGGCCTTGGCCTTGGCCGCAGGCTGGCTACGTGCCTTTCTCGAAATGCAGCACATGCTCACGACCAAGGCAGGTCGCACACTCTCACGCACACCCAACACACACTCCGGCCGCTCTCCCGAGGCAAGGATAGGGAGCTCGACCGTGGCCCTATGCCTTAGCGTTGGCCGCGGGGTGGCTGCGTGGCTTGGCCTTGGCCGCGGGCGAGTATTTGGCCAAAATGTGAGCACACGGTCCTCGCCGTTTCTTCGTATTCTTGGACCAAAAACTGAGATCCACACGTACCTTCCACTTCTTTCTCCGGTTTTGCCTGAATCGGACGAGTGGGCCCACCCGTTTGGGCACCCGTTCGCTGCCGGTAAGATGGCCGTAAAATGAGTTTCGGAGCTCGGAATTGGATTCCGTTTTCTCCCACCACCGACTCCCACCAAACCCGACGACGCCAGCCCAAAATCCCACTCCGCCCCCGAAACGCGAAATTTGGCCACAATCCGTGTGCTTAGCTCATGGATTTTGGCCTCTTCTGGCGGAAAAATGGGCGCAGGGCCTCCCGCATTATTTTTTTCATTTCTTCGAGCGGAAAGCAGTACTTGCGCCGTGAGGAGGCCCCCAGCCCAGTTCTACCACAATCGGACCAATTCGAGGGCACGTTTCGTCCCCTTTTCGCACCCCCGCACCCTCGGTAAATCGGCCGTAAAACGAGGTTCGGACCTCGAAATAGACTCCCCTCTTTTCCAACGCTCGACTGTCGCACGTATCTAATGCATCACCCCAAAATCCCGCACCGCTCCAGAAACGTGAAAGTTGGCCAAGATCCGTGAGCTACAGCACACGGCCTTGGCCTTGGCCGCGGGGTGGCTGCGTGCCAAGGCCTTGGCCGCGGGCTGGCTGCGTGGCTAGGCCTTGGCCGCGGGCCGGCTGGGTGCCATGGCGTTGGCCGCGGGGTGGACGCGTCTCTTGTCCTTGGCCACGGGGTGGCTGCGTGCCTCGTCCTTGGCCTTGGCCGCGGGCTGGCTCCGTGCCTTGCTCGAAATGCAGCGCAAGCTCGCGACCAAGGCAGGTCGCACACTCTCACCCACACACAACACACACTCCGGCCGCGCTCCCGAGGCAAGGATAGGGAGCTCAAGCATGGCCCTGTGCCTTGGCGTTGGCCGCAGGGTGGCTGCGTGGCTTGGCCTTGGCCGCGGGCGAGCATTTGGCCAAAAATGTGAGCACACGGTCCTCGCCGTTTCTTCGTATTCTTGGACCAAAAACTGAGATCCACACCTACCTTCCACTTCTTTCTCCAGTTTTGCCTGAATCGGACGAGTTGGCCCACCCGTTTGGGCATCCGTTCGCTGCCGGTAAGATGGCCGTAAAACGAGTTTCGGAGCTCGGAATTGGATTCCGTTTTCTCCCGCCACCGACTCCCACCAAAGCCGATGACGCCAGCCCAAAATCCCACGCCGCCCCCGAAACTCGAAATTGCGCCACAATCCGTGTGCTATAGCTCGCGGATTTTGGCATTTTCTGGCGGAAAAATGGGCGCAGGGCCTCCCGCATTATTTTTGCCATTTCTTCGAGCGGAAAGCAGTACTTGCGCCGTGAGGAGGCCCCCGGCCCAGTTCTACCACAATCGGACCAATTCGAGGGCGCGTTTCGTCCCCTTTTCGCACCCCCACACCCTCGGTAAATCGGCCGTAAAACGAGGTTCGGACCTCGAAATCGACTCCCCTCTTTTCCGACGTTCGACTGTCGCACATATCTAATGCATCACCCCAAAATCCCGCACCGCCCCGAAAAAGCGAAAGTTGGCCAAGATCCGTGAGCGACAGCACACGGACTTGGCCTTGGCCGCGGGGTGGCTGCGGGCCATGGCCTTGGCCTTGGCCTCAGGGTGGCTGCGTGCCATGGCCTTGGCCTTGGCCACCGCGTGGCTGTGTGCCAAGGCCTTGGCCGTGGGCTGGCTGGCTGCCATGGCCTTGGCCGCTGGCTGGCTGGGTGCCATGGCCTTGGCCGCGGGGTTGCTCAGTGCCTTGCTCGAAATGCAGCACATGCTCGCGACCAAGGCAGGTCGCACCCCCGCACCCTCGGTAAATCGGCCGTAAAACGAGGTTCGGACCTCGAAATCGACTCCCCTCTTTTTCAACGCTCGACTGTCGCACGTATCTAATGCATCACCCCAAAATCCCGCACTGCCCCGGAAACGTGAAAGTTGGCCAAGATCCATGAGCTACAGCACACGGCCTGGGCCTTGGCTGCGGGGTAGCTGCGTGCCATGGCCTTGGCCTTGGCCTCGGGGTGGCTGCGTGCCAAGGCCCTGGCCGCGGGCTGGCTGCGTGCCAAGGCCCTGGCCGCGGGCTGGCTGCGTGCCTAGGCCTTGGCCGCAGGCTGGCTGGGTGGCATGGCGTTGGCCGCGGGGTGGACGCGTGCCTTGGCCTTGGCGACGGGGTGGCTGCGTGCCTCGGCCTTGGCCTTGGCCGCGGGCTGGCTCCGTGCCTTGCTCGAAATGCAGCACATGCTCGCGACCAAGGTAGGTCGCACACTCTCACGCACACACAACACACACTCCGGTGGCGCTCCCACACCCTCGGTAAATCGGCCGTAAAACGAGGGCACGTTTCGTCCCCTTTTCGCACCCCCGTACCCTCGGTAAATCGGCCGTAAAACGAGGTTCGGACCTCGAAATCGACTCCCTCTTTTCCGACGTTCGACCGTCGCACGTGTCTAATGCATCACCCCAAAATTCCACGCCGCCCCGGAAACGCGAAAGTTGGCCAAGATCCGTGAGCGACAGCACACAACCTTGGCCTTGGCCGCGGGGTGGCTGCGTGCCTAGGCCTTGGCCGCGGGCTGGGCCGCGGGGTGGCTGTGTGCCAAGGCCTTGGCCGCGGGGTGGCTGTGTGCAAAGGCCTTGGCCGCGGGGTGGCTGCGTGCCTAGGCCTTGGCCGCGGGCTGGCTGGGTACCATGGCCTTGGCCGCGGGGTGGACGCGTGCCTTGGCCTTGGCCGCGGGCTGGCTACGTGCCTTTCTCGAAATTCAGCATATGCTCGCGACCAAGGCAGGTCGAACACTCTCACGCAGACACACCACACACTCCAGCCGCGCTCCCGAGGCAAGGATAGGGAGCTCGAGCGTGGCCCTGTGCCTTGGCGTTGGCCGCGGGGTGGCTGCATGGCTTGGCCTTGGCCGCGGGCGAGCATTTGGCCAAAATGTGAGCACACGGTCCTCGCCGTTTCTTCGTATTCTTGGACCAAAAACTGAGATCCACACCTACCTTCCAGTTCTTTCTCCGGTTTTGCCTGAATCGGATGAGTGGGCCCACCCGTTTGGGC
Organism: Luvunga scandens; assembly: GCA_030449905.1. Lineage (NCBI taxonomy): Eukaryota > Viridiplantae > Streptophyta > Magnoliopsida > Sapindales > Rutaceae > Luvunga > Luvunga scandens. The sequence goes on from JASUUG010001225.1 coordinate 25,166, forward strand.
TCCCGTTCGCTGCTGGTAAGATGGCCGTAAAACGAGTTTCGGAGCTCGGAATTGGATTCCGTTTTCTCCCGTCACCGACTCCCACCAAACCCGACCACGCCAGCCCAAAATCCCACGCCGCCACCGAAACGCGAAATTTGGCCACAATCCGTGTGCTATAGCTCACGGATTTTGGCCTCTTCCGGGGGAAAAATGGGCGCAGGGCCTCCCGCATTATTTTCGTCATTTCTTCGAGCGGAAAACAGTACTTGTGCCGTGAGGAGGCCCCTGGCCCAGTTCTACCACAATCGGACCAATTCCCGGGCACGTTTCGTCCCCTTTTCGCACCCCCGCACCCTCGGTAAATCGGCCGTAAAACGAGGTTCGGACCTTCAAATCGACTCCCCTCTTTTCCAACGCTCGACTGTCGCACGTATCTAATGCATCACCCCAAAATCCCGCACTGCCCCGGAAACGCGAAAGTTGGCCAAGATCCATGAGCTACAGCACACGGCCTTGGCCTTGCCCGCGGGGTAGCTGCGTGCCATGGCCTTGGCCTTGGCCTCGGGGTGGCTGAGTGCCAAGGCCCTGGCCGCGGGCTGGCTGCGTGCCTAGGACTTGGCCGTGGGCTGGCTGCGTGCCTAGGCCTTGGCCGCGGGCTGGCTGGGTGCCATGGCGTTGGCGGGGTGGACGCGTGCCTTGGCCTTTGCCACGGGGTGGCTGCGTGCCTCGGCCTTGGCCTTGGCCGCGGGCTGGCTCCGTGCCTTGCTCGAAATGCAGCACATGCTCGCAACCAAGGCAGGTCGCACACTCTCACGCACACACAACACACACTCCGGCCGCGCTTCCGAAATGCGAAATTTGGCCAAAACGCGAAATCCATGAGCGAAATTTGGCCAAAACGGAATTGGATTCCGTTTTCTCCCACCACCGACTCCCACCAAACCCGACGACGCCAGCCCAAAATCCCACGCCACCCCCGAAACGCGAAATTTGGCCACAATCCATGTGCTATAGCTCACGGATTTTGGCCTTTTCTGGCGGAAAAATGGGCGCAGGGCCTCCCGCCATTTCTTCGGGTGGAAAGCAGTACTTGCGCCGTGAGGAGGCCCCCGGCCCAGTTCTACCAGAATCGGACCAATTAGAGGGCACGTTTCGTCCCCTTTTCGAACCCCCGCACCCTCAGTAAATTGGCCATAAAACGAGGTTCAGAGCTCGAAATCGACTCCCCTCTTTTGCGACGTTCGACTGTCGCACGTATCTAATGCATCACCCCAAAATCCCACACCGCCCTGGAAACACGAAAGTTGACAAGATCCGTGAGCGACGGCACACGGCCTTGGCCTTGGCCGCGGGGTGGCTGCGTGCCTAGGCCTTGGCCGCGTGGTGGGTGGGTGCCATGGCCTTGGCCTTGGCCACCGGGTGGCTGTGTGCCAAGGCCTTGGCCGCGGGGTGGCTTCGTGCCTAGGCCTTGGCCTCGGGCTGGCTGCTTGCCTAGGCCTTGGCCGCGGGGTGGACGCGTGCCTAGGCCTTTGCCACGGGGTGGCTGCGTGCGTCGGCCTTGGCCCTGGCCGCGGGATGGGTACGTGCCTTTCTCGAAATGCAGCATATGCTCGCGACCAAGGCAGGTCGCACACTCTCACGCACACACAACACACACTCCGGCCGTGCTCCCGAGGCAAGGATAGGGAGCTTGAGCGTGGCCCTGTGCCTTGGCGTTGGCCGCGGGGTGGTTGCATGGCTTGGCCTTGGCCCCGGGCGAGCATTTGGCCAAAATGTGAGCACACGGTCCTCACCGTTTCTTCGTATTCTTGGACCAAAAACTGAGATCCACACCTACCTTCCACTTCTTTCTCCGGTTTTGCCTGAATCCGACGAGTGGGCCCACCCGTTTGGGAACCCGTTCGCTGCCGATAAGATGGCCGTAAAATGAGTTTCGGAGCTCGGAATTGGATTCCGTTTTCTCCCGCCACCGACTCCCACCAAACACGACCACGCCAGTCCAAAATCCCACGCCGCCCCCGAAACGCGAAATTTGGCCAAGGCACAGGGCCACTCTCGCGCACACACAACACACACTTGGGCCGCGCTCCCGGGGCAAGGATACGGAGCTCGAGTGTGGCCCTGTGCCTTGGCCTTGGCCGCGGGGTGGCCGCGTGTCTTGGCCTTGGCCTTGGCCGCGGGGTGGCCGCGTGTCTTGGCCTTGGCCTTGGCCGCGGGCGAGCATTTGGCCAAAATGTGAGCACACGGTCCTCGCGGTTGCTTCGTATTCTTGGACCAAAAACTGAGATCCACACCTACCTTCCACTTCTTTCTCCGGTTTTTCCTGAATCCGACAAGTTGGCCCACCCATTTGGGGACCCATTCTTTGGCGGTAAAATGGCTGTAAAATGAGTTTTGGAGCTTAGAATTGGATTCCGTTTCCTCCCGCCACCGACTCCAACCAAACCCGACCACGCCCACAAAAAATCCCACGCCGCCCCCTAAATGCGAAATTTGGATGCAATCCGTGTGCTATAGCTCACGGATTTTTGCCTTTTCGGGCGGAAAAATGGGCGCAGGGCCTCCCGCATGATTTTCGCCATTTCTTCGAGAGGAAAACAGTACTAGCACCGTGAGGAGGCCCCTGGCCCAGTTCTACCACAACCGGACCAATTCACGGGCACGTTTCGTCCCCTTTTCGCACCCCCGCACGTTCGGTAAATCAGACGTAAAACGAGGTTCGGACCTCGAAATCGACTCCCTTCTTCTCCGACGTTCGACTGTCGCACGTATCTAATGCATCACCCAAAAATCCTGCCCGGCCCCGGAAACGCGAAAGTTGGCCAAGATCCGTGAGCTACAGCACATGGCCTTGGCCGCGGGGTGGCTGCGTGCCAAGGCTTTGGCCGCGGTGTGGCTGCGTGCCAAGGCCTTGGCCGCGGGGTGGCTGCGTGCCATGGCCTTGGCCACGGGGTGGCTGCGTGCCTAGGCCTTGGCCGCGGGGTGGCTGCGTGCCTAGGCCTTGTCCGCGGGGTGGCTGGGTGCCATGGCCTTGGCCTTGGCCGCGGGGTGGCTGCGTGCCTTGGCTTTGGCCGCGGGCTGGCTGTGTGCCTTGCTCGAAATGCAGCCGATTCTCGCGACCAAGGCACGTCGCACTCTCTCGCGCACACACAACACAAACATGGGCCGCGCTCCCGGGGCAAGGATAGGGAGCTCGAGCATGGCCCTGTGCCTTGGCCTTGGCCGCGGGCTGGCTGGGTGCCATGGCCTTGGCCTTGGCCACCGGGTGGCTGTGTGCCAAGGCCTTGGCCGGGGGGTGGCTGTGTGCCAAGGCCTTGGCCGCGGGGTGGCTGTGTGCCAAGGCCTTGGCCGCGGGGTGGCTGCGTGCCTAGGCCTTGGCCGCGGGGTGGACGCGTGCCTTGGCCTTGGCCGCGGGCTGGCTACGTGCCTTTCTCGAAATTCAGCATATGCTCGCGACCAAGGCAGGTCGAACACTCTCACGCAGACACACCACACACTCCAGCCGCGCTCCCGAGGCAAGGATAGGGAGCTCGAGCGTGGCCCTGTGCCTTGGCGTTGGCCGCGGGGTGGCCGCGTGCCTTGGCCGCGGGGTGGCCGCGTGCCTTGGCCGCGGGGTGGCCCCGTGCCTTGGCCGCGGGCGAGCATTTGGCCAAAATGTGAGCACACGGTCCTCGCGTTGCTTCGTATTCTTGGACCAAAAGCTGAGATCCACACCTACCTTCCACTTCTTTCTCCGGTTTTGCCTGAATCGGACGAGTTGGCCCACCCGTTTGGGCACCCGTTCTCTGGCGGTAAAATGGCCGTAAAACGAGTTTCGGAGCTCGGAATTGGATTCCGTTTTCTCCCGCCACCGACTTCCACCAAACCCAACGACGCCAGCAAAAAATCCCACGTCGCCCCCGAAACGTGAAATTTGGCCGCAATCCGTGTGCTATAGCTCACGGATTTTGGCCTTTTCGGGCGGAAAAATGCAAAAGTTGGCCAAGATCCGTGAGCTACAGCACACGGCCTTGGCCGCGGGGTGGCTGCGTGCCTAGGCCTTGGCCGCGGGCTTGCTGGGTGCCATGGCCATGGCTTTGGCCGCGGGGTGGCTGCGTGCCTTGGCTTTGGCCGCGGGCTAGCTGCGTGCCTTGCTCGAAATGCAGCACATGCTCGCGACCAATGCACGTCGCACACTCTCGCACACACACAACACACACTTGGACCGCGCTCCCGGGGCAAGGATAGGGAGCTCGAGCGTGGCCCTGTGCCTCGGCCTTGGCCGAGGGATGGCCGCGTGCCTTGGCCTTGGCCTTGGCCGCGGGCGAGCATTTGGCCAAAATGTGAGTACACGGTTCTCGCCGTTGCTTCGTATTCTTGGACCAAAAACTGAGATCCACACCTACCTTCCACTTCTTTCTCCGGTTTTGCCTGAATCCGACGAGTTGGCCCACCCGTTTGGGCACCCGTTCTCTGGCGGTAAAATGGCTGTAAAACGAGTTTTGGAGCACGGAATTGGATGCTGTTTTCTGCCGCCACCGACTCCCACCAAACCCGACCACGGCAGCCAAAAATCCCACACCACCCCCCGAAACGCGAAATTTGGCCGCAATCTGTGTGCTATAGCTCACGGATTTTGGCATTTTCGGGCGGAAAAATGGGCGCAGGGCCTCCCCCATATTTTCGCCATTTCTTCGAGCGGAAAACAGTACTAGCACCGTGAGGAGGCCCCCGGCCCAGTTCTACCACAACCGGACCAATTCGCGGGCACATTTCGTCCCCTTTTCGCACCCCCGCACGTTCGGTAAATCGGCCGTAAAACGAGGTTCGGACCTCGGAATCGACTCCCGTCTTCTCCGACGTTCGACTGTCGCACGTATCTAATGTATCACCCCAAAATCCCGCACCTCCCGGAAATGCGAAAGTTGGCCAAGATCCGAGAGCTACAGCACACGGCCTTTGGCCTAGGCCTTGGCGCGGGTGGCATGGGTGCCATGGCCTTGGCCTTGGCCGCGGGTGGCTGCGTGCCCTTGCGTGCCTTGGCCTCGAAATGCAACATGCATCACATGCTCAGGCACCAAGGCACGCACGCACACTCAGCACACACACACACACACACTTGGCCCGCACTCCCGGGACAAGGATAGGGAGCTCGAGCGTGGCCCTGTGCCTTGGCCTTGGCCGCGGGGTGGCCGCGTGCCTTGGCCTTGGCCTTGGCTTGGCCGGGTGAGCATTTTGCCAAAATGTGAGGACACGGTCCTCGCCGCCGCTTTTTCGCATTCTTGGACCAAAAACTGAGATCCACACCTAATTTCCACTTCTTTCTCCGGTTTTGCCTGAATCGGACGAGTTGGCCCACCCGTTTGGGAACCCGTTCTCTGGCGGTAAAATGGCCGTAAAACGAGTTTCGGGGCTCGGAATTGGATTCCGTTTTCTCCCGCCACCGACTCCCACCAAACTGGACCACGCCAGACAAAAAACCACGCCGCCCCCGAAACACGAAATTTGGCCGCAATTCGTGCGCTATAGCTCACGGATTTTGGCCTTCGGCGGAAAAATGGGCGCAGGGCCTGCCGCATTATTTTTTCCATTTCTTCGAGCGCAAAACAGTACTAGGACCGCGAGGAGGCCCTCGGCCCAGTTCTACAACAACCGGACCAATTCGCGGGCACGTTTCATCCCCTTTTCGCACCCCCGCACGTTCGGTAAATCGGTAAAACGAGGTTCGACCTCGAATCGACTCCCATCTTCTCCGACGCTCGACTGTCGCGACGTATCTAATGCATCACCCCAAAATCCCGCCCCCCCGGAAACGCGAAAGTTGGCCAAGATTCGTGAGCTACAGCACACGGCCTTAGCCGCGGGAGGCTGCGTGCCTAGGCCTTGCCTTGGCCGCGGGGTGGCTGGGTGCCATGGCCTTGGCCTTGGCCACGGGTTGGCTGCGTGCCTTGTCCTTGGCCGCGGGGTGGCTGGGTGCCATGGCCTTGGACGTGCCTTGGTCCCGAGCATGTGCTGCATTTCGAGCAAGGCACTTAGCCAGCCCGCGGCCAAGGCCAAGGCTCGCAGCCACCCCGCGGCCAAGGCCAAGGCCATGGCACCCAGCCACCCCGCGGCCAAGGCCAAAGCACGCAGGCACCCCGTGGTCAAGGCTAAGGCACGCAGCCACCCCGTGGCCAAGGCCAAGGCCATGGCACCCAGCCACGCCGCTGCCAAGGCCTAGGCACGCAGCCACCCCGCGGCGAAGGCCTTGTGCTGTAGCTCACGGATCTTGGCCAACTTTCGCGTTTCCGGGGCGGTGCAGGATTTTGGGGTGATGCTTTAGATACGTGCGACAGTCGAACGTCGGAGAAGATGGGAGTCAATTCCGAGGTCCGAACCTCATTTTACGGCCGATTTACGGAACGTGCGGGAGTGCGAAAAGGGGATGAAACGTGCCCGTGAATTGGTCCGGTTATGGTAGAACTGGGTCGGGGGCCTCCTCACAGTGCTAGTACTGTTTTGCGATCGAAGAAATGGCCAAAATAATGCGGAAGGCCCTGCGCCCATTTTTCCGCCCGAAAAGGCCAAAATCCGTGAGCTATAGCACACGGATTGCGGCCAAATTTCGTGTTTTAGGCGCGGCGTTGAATTTTTGGCTGGCATGGTCGGGTTTGGTGGGAGTCGGTGGTGGGAGAAAACGGAATCCAATTCCGAGCTCCGAAACTCGTTTAGCAGCCATTTTACCGCCAGAGAACGTGTTCCCAAACGGGTGGGCCAACTCGTCCGATTCAGGCAAAACCGGAGAAAGAAGTGGAAGGTAGGTGTGGATCTCAGTTTTTGGTCCAAGAATATGAAGCAACGGCGAGGACCGTGTGCTCACATTTTGGCCAAATGCTCGCCCGCAGCCAAGGCCAAGGCACAGGGCCACGCTCGAGCTCCCTATCCTTGCCCCGGGAGCGCGGCCCAAGTTTGTGTTGTGTGTGTGTGAGAGTGTGCGACGTGCCTTGGTCGCGAGCATGTGCTGCATTTCGAGCAAGGCACGCAGCTAGCCCGTGGCCAAAGACAAGGTACGCAGCCACACCGCGGCCAAGGCCAAGGCCATCACACCCAGCCACCCCGCGGCCAAGGCCTAGGCACGCAGCCACCCCGCGGCCAAGGCCTAGGCACGCAGCCACCACGTGGCCAAGGCCAAGGCACGCAGCCACCCCGTGGCCAAGGCCAAGGCCATGGCACCCAGCCACCCCGCGGCCAAGGCCTAGGCACGCAGCCACCCCGCGGCCAAGGCCGTGTGCTGTAGCTAACGGATCTTGGCCAACTTTCGCGTTTCCGGGGCGGGGCTGGATTTTGGGGTGATGCATTAGATACGTGCGACAGTCGAACGTCGGAGAAGACAGGAGTCGATTCCGAGGTCCGAACCTCGTTTTACCTCTAATTTACCGAACGTGCGGGGGTGCGAAAAGGGGACGAAACGTGCCCGCGAATTGGTCCGGTTGTGGTAGAACTAGGCCGGGGCCTCCTCACGGTGCTAGTACTGTTTCCACGCGAAGAAATGGCAAAAATAATGCGGGAGGCCCTGCGCCCATTTTTCCGCCCGAAAAGGCCAAAATCCGTGAGCTATAGCACGCGGATTGCGGCCAAATTTCGCGTTTCAGGGGCGGCGTGGGATTTTTGGCGGGCGTGGTCGGGTTTGGTGGGAGTCGGTGGCGGGAGAAAACGGAATCCAATTCCGAGCTCCGAAACTCGTTTTACGGCCATTTTACCGCCAGAGAATGGGTGCCCAAACGGGTGGGCCAACTCGTCGGATTCAGGCAAAACCAGAGAAAGAAGTGGAAGGTAGGTGTGGATCTCTGTTTTTGGTCCAAGAATAAGAAGCAACGGCAAGGACCGTGTGCTCACATTTTGGCCAAATGCTCGCCCGCGGCCAAGGCACGTGGCCACCCCGCGGCAAAGGCCAAGGCACAGGGCCACGCTCGAGCTCCCTATCCTTGCCCCGGGAGCGCGGCCCAAGTGTGTGTTGTGTGTGCGCGAGAGTGTGCGATGTGCCTTGGTCGCAAGCATGTGCTTCATTTCGAGCAAGGCACGCAGCCAGCCTGCGGCCAAGGCCAAGGCACGAAGCCACCCCGCGGCCAAGGCCAAGGCCATGGCACCCAGCCACCCTGCGGCCAAGGCCAAGGCCATGGCACCCAGCCACCCAGCGGCCAAGGCCAAGCCACGCAGCCACCCTGTGGCCAAGGCCAAGTCACGCAGCCACCCCGTGGCCAAGGCCAAGGCCATGGCACCCAGCCACGCCGCTGCCAAGGACTAGGCACGCAGCCACCCCGCAGCCAAGGCCGTGTGCTGTAGCTCACGGATCTTGGCCAACTTTCGCGTTTCCGGGGCGGGGCGGGATTTTGGGGTGATGCATTAGATACGTGCGACAGTCGAACGTCGGACAAGACGGGAGTCGATTCCGAGGTCCGAACGTCGTTTTACGTCTGATTTAGCGAACGTGCGGGGGTGCGAAAAGGGGACAAAACGTGCCCGCGAATTGGTCCGGTTGTGGTAGAACTGGGCCGGGGGCCTCCTCACGGTGCTAGTACTATTTTCCTATCGAAGAAATGGCGAAAATAATGCGGGAGGCCCTGCGCCCATTTTTCCGCCCGAAAAGGCCAAAATCCGTGAGCTATAGCACACGGATTGCGGCCAAATTTCGCGTTTCGGGGGCGGCGTGGGATTTTTGGCTGGCGTGGTCGGGTTTGGTGGGAGTCGGTGGCGGGAGAAAAGGGAATCCAATTCCGAGCTCCGAAACTCGTTTTACGGCCATTTTACCGCCAGAGAACGGTAGCCCAAACGGGTGGGCGAACTCGTCCGATTCAGGCAAAACCGGAGAAAGAACTGGAAGGTAGGTGTGGATCTCAGTTTTTGGTCCAAGAATACGAAGCAACGGCGAGGACCGTGTGCTCACATTTTGGCCAAATGCTTGCCCGCGGCCAAGGCCAAGGCCAAGGCACGCGGCCACTCCGCGGCCAAGGCCAAGGCACAGGGCCACGCTCGAGCTCCCTATCCTTGCCCCGGGAGCGCGGCCCAAGTGTGTGTTGTGTGTGCGCGAGAGTGTACGACGTGCCTTGGTCGCGAGCATGTGCTGCATTTCGAGCAAGGCACGCAGCCAGCCCGCGGCCAAGGTCAAGGCACGCAGCCACCCCGCGGCCAAGGCCAAGGCACGCAGCCCGCACGCAGCCTGCACGCGCGCGGCATCAACGGCCAATGCATATAGCGGGCGTGGCCCAAGCGTCTGTCCGACTTTGTTTGGGCCGAAATTTTAGGAGGTGACGTATTTCGACCGAAGTTATCTTACGGGACTCAAAAGTGTGGGAAACAGCGCGGAAGCTCCGGGCCCCATTTTTCGGGCCAAAATGGCCAAAGACCGTGTGCTGTAGCTCGTGGATCTGGTCCAACTTTCGTGCCGCGGCCAATGCCCAGGTATGGTGCAGCCAACGCGCGCTCCCGAGGCAAGGATAGGGAGCTTGAGCGTGGCCCCGTGCCTTGGCCGTGAGCACCCGTTTTGCCCCCCACTCCCAGCATGCCACGTGAGGCCAAAAACACCTCTTTTCGTGCTACGAAATATTTTTCTCTTTCTATTTAATAGTATTTCACATTTTTTTCTACCATCATGGAAAAAATCACACCGTAATTCAATATACTTTTTTTTTGGGGGGGTGAGAGTCAGCTCAAGGACTGGTGGTGTCTCTCTTGCTGGTGGGTCCAAAATTGCTCTAATACCTCGATTGTCGATTGCATATATATCCTAATATGCAGCAGAAAATAATTTTTAAATTAAATGTGAAATATTCAGATATGTTGTTTTTGAAATTAATGTAATAATATTTGAAGAGAATATTCGAAGCTTTAGCTCTCGCTTGAACCCCTAACATGTAGGTCAAAAATGCAAATAAATTTTCAAGCCTACCATTGAGACAACTTAAAATATCAATATGCAACTCGCAAATAAAATTTATATTTGGATCTAAGATACAAATTAATTATAAATCAAATAATTAACGATTTCACATCACAATTGGACATTTAAGTTGCTGCTTTCTGTGGTCAAATCCAAATTAAAATGTCTTATTGTTGAAAAAAGTTAGGGTTAAAAAATTTGTGCTACAAAAAATGTGTGAAAACATAAGAGAAACACAAAATTAAGGTTCGGGAAAGCCCCGCAAGCTCCTACGAGAGGCCCTGCGCCCATTTTTCCGCCCGAAAAGGCCAAATTCCGTGAGCTATAGCACACGGATTGTGGCCAAATTTAGTGTTTCGGGGGCGGCATGGGATTTTTGGCTGGCGTGGTCGGGTTTGGTGGGAGTCGGTGGCGGGAGAAAACGGAATCCAATTCTGAGCTCCGAAACTCGTTTTACGGCCATTTTACCGCCAAAGAACGGGTGCCCAATCGGGTGGGCCAACTCGTCCGATTCAGGCAAAACCGGAGAAAGAAGTGGAAGGTAGGTGTGGATCTCAGTTTTTGGTCCAAGAATACGAAGCAACGGCGAGGACCGTGTGCTCACATTTTGGCCAAATGCTCGCCCGCGGCCAAGGCACGCGACCACCCCGCGGCCAAGGCCAAGGCACAGGGCCCCGCTCGAGCTCCCTATCCTTGCCCCGGGAGCACGGCCCAAATTTGTGTTGTGTGTGCGCGAAAGTGTACGACGTGCCTTGGTCGCGAGCATGTGCTGCATTTCGAGCAAGGCACGCAGCCAGCCCGCGGCCAAGGCCAAGGCACGCAGCCACCCCGCGGCCAAGGCCAAGGCCATGGCACACAGCCACCCCGCGGCCAAGGCCTAGGCACGCAGCCAGCCCGCGGCCAAGGCCTAGGCACGCAGCCACCCCGCGGCCAAGGCCATGGCACCCAGCCACCCGCGGCCAAGGCCTTGGCACGCAGCCACCCTGCGGCCAAGGCCTTGGCACGCAGCCACCCCGCGGCCAAGGCCGTGTGCTGTAGCTCACGGATCTTGCCCAACTTTCACGTTTCCGGGGCCGGGCGGGATTTTGGGGTGATGCATTAGATACGTGCGACACTCGAACGTCGGAGAAGACAGGAGTCGATTCCGAGGTCCGAACCTCGTTTTATGTCTGATTTACCGAACGTGCGGGGGTGCGAAAAGGGGACGAAACGTGCCCGCGAATTGGTCCGGTTGTAGTAGAACTGGGCCAGGGGCCTCCTCACGGTGCTAGTACTGTTTTCCTCTCGAAGAAATAGCGAAAATAATGCGGGAGGCCCTGCGCCCATTTTTCCGCCCGAAAAGGCCAAAATCCGTGAGCTATAGCACACGGACTGCGGCCAAATTTCGCATTTCAGGGACGGCGTGGGCTTTTTGGCGGGCGTGGTCGGGTTTGGTGGGAGTCGGTGGCGGGAGGAAACAGAATCCAATTCCGAGCTCCCAAACTCGTTTTACGGCCATTTTACCGCCAGAGAACGGGTGCCCAAACGGGTGGGCCAACTTGTCGGATTCAGGAAAAACCGGAGAAAGAAGTGGAAGGTAGGTGTGGATCTAAGTTTTTGGTCCAAGAATACGAAGCAACCGTGAGGACCGTGTGCTCACATTTTGGCCAAATGCTCGCCCGCGGCCAAGGCCAAGGCCAAGACACGCGGCCACCCCGCGGCCAAGGCCAAGGCACAGGGCCACGCTCGAGATCCCTATCCTTGCCCCGGGAGCGCGGCCCAAGTGTGTGTTGTGTGCGCGTGAGAGTGTGCGACATGCCTTTGTCGCGAGCATGTGCTGCATTTCGAGCAAGGCACGCAGCCAGCCCGCGGCCAAGGCCAAGGCACGAAGCCACCCCTTGGCCAAGGCCAAGGCCGTGGCACCCAGCCACCCCGTGGCCAAGGCCAAGGCACGCAGCCACCCCGTGGCCAAGGCCAAGGCACGCAGCCACCCCGTGGCCAAGGCCAAGGCCATGGCACGCAGCCACGCCGCTGCCAAGGCCTAGGCAAGCAGCCACCCCACGGCCAAGGCCGTGTGCTGTAGCTCATGGATCTTGGCCAACTTTCGCGTTTCCGGGTCGGTGCGGGATTTTGGGGTGATGCATTAGATACGTGCGACAGTCGAATGTCAGAGAAGACGGGAGTCTATTCCGAGGTCCGAACCTCGTTTTACGGCCGATTTACCGAATGTGCGGGGGTGCGAAAAGGGGACGAAACGTGCCCGCGAATTGGTCCAGTTGTCGTAGAACTGGGCCGGGGGCCTCCTCACGGTGCTAGTACTGTTTTGCGCTCGAAGAAATGGCGAAAATAATGCGGGAGGCCCTGCGCCCATTTTTCCACCCGAAAAGGCCAAAATCGGTGAGCTATAGCACACGGATTGCGGCCAAATTTCGTGTTTCGGGGGCGGCGTGGGATTTTTCCCTGGCGTGGTCGGGTTTGGTGGGAGTCGGTGGTGGGAGAAAACGGAATGCAATTCCGGGCACCGAAACTCGTTTAACGGCCATTTTACCGCCAGAGAACGGGTTCCCAAACAGGTGGGCCAACTCGTCCGATTCAGGCAAAACCGGAGAAAGAAGTGGAAGGTAGGTGTGGATCTCAGTTTTTTGTCCAAGAATACGAAGCAACACCGAGGACCGTGTGCTCACATTTTGGCCAAATGCTCGCCCGCGGCCAAGGTACGCGGCCACCCCGCGGCCAAGGCACGCGGCCACCCCGCGGCCAAGGCCAAGGCAGAGGGCCACGCTCGAGCTCCCTATCCTTGCCCCGGGAGCGGGGCCCAAGTTTGTGTTGTGTGTGCGCGAGAGTGTGCGACGTGCCTTGGTCGCGAGCATGTGCTGCATTTTGAGCAAGGCACGCAGCCACCCCGCCGCCAAAGCCAAGGCACGCAGCCACCCCGCGGCCAAGGCCGAGGCCATGGCACCCAGCCACCCCGCGGACAAGGCCTAGGCACGCAGCCACCCCGCGGCCAAGGCCATGGCACCCAGCCACCCGGCGGCAAAGGCCAAGGCCATGGCACCCAGCCACCCCGTGGCCAAAGCCAAGGACTTGGCACCCAGCCACCCCGCGGCCAAGGCCTAGGCACGCAGCCACCCCGCGGCCAAGGCCAAGGCCAGGGCACCCAGCCACCCCGCGGCCAAGGCCAAGGCCATGGCACCCAGCCACCCCGCAGCCAAGGCCAAGGCACCCAGCCACCCCGCGGCCAAGGCCAAGGCACCCAGCCACCCCGTGGCCAAGGCCAAGGCCGTGGCACCCAGCCACGCCGCTGCCAAGGCCTAGGCACGCAGCCACCCCGCGGCCAAGGCCGTGTGCTGTAGCTCACGGATCTTGCCCAACTTTCGCGTTTCCGGGGCGGTGTCGGATTTTGGGGTGATGCATTAGATACGTGCGACAGTCGAACGTCGGAGAAGACGGGAGTCGATTCCGAGGTCCGAACGTCGTTTTACGGCCGATTTACCGAACGTGCGGGGGTGTGAAAAGGGGACGAAACGTGCCCGCGAATTGGTCTGGTTGTGGTAGAACTGGGCCGGGGGCCTCCTTACGGTGCTAGTACTGTTTTTCGCTCGAAGAAATGGCGAAAATAATGCGGGAGGCCCTGCACCCATTTTTCCACCCGAAAAGGCCAAAATCCGTGAGCTATAGCACACGGATTGCGGCCAAATTTCGTGTTTCGGGGGCGGCGTGGGATTTTTGCCTGGCGTGGTCGGGTTTGGTGGGAGTCGGTGTCGGGAGAAAACGGAATCCAATTCCGAGCCCCGAAACTCGTTTTACGGCCATTTTACCGCCAGAGAACGGGTGCCCAAACGGGTGAGCCAACTCGTCGGATCTTGGCCACCCGTGCCTTGGCCCACCCATTTGGGCACCCGTTCGCTGACGGTAAGATGGCCGTAAAACGAGTTTCGGAGCTTGGAATTGGATTCCGTTTTCTCCCGCCACCGACTCCCACCAAACCCGACGACGCCAGCCCAAAATCCCACGCCGCCCCTGAAACGCGAAATTTGGCCACAATCCGTGTGCTATAGCTCATGGATTTCGGCCTTTTCTGGCGGAAAAATGGGCGCAGGGCCTCCCGCATTATTTTCGCCATTTCTTTGAGCGGAAAGCCGTACTTGCGCCGTGAGGAGGGCCCCGGCCCAGTTCTACCACAATCGGACCAATTCGAGGGCACGTTTCGTCCCCTTTTCGCACCCCCGCAACCTCGGTAAATCGGCCGTAAAACGAGGTTCGGACATCAAAATCGACTCCCCTCTTTTCCGACGTTCGACTGTCGCACGTATCTAATGCATCACCCCAAAATCTCGCACAGCCCCGGAAACGCGAAAGTTGGCCAAGATCCGTGAGCGACAGCACACGGCCTTGGCCTTGACCGCGGGGTGGCTGCGTGCCTAGGCCTTGGCCGCGGGGCGGCTGGGTGCCATGGCCTTGGCCACGGGGTGGATGCGTGCCTAGGCCTTGGCCACGGGGTGGCTGCGTGCCAAGGCCTTGGCCGCGGCCTGGCTGCGTGCCAAGGCCTTGGCCGCGGCCTGGCTGCGTGCCTAGCCCTGGCTGCGTGCCTAGGCCTTGGCCGCGGGCTGGCTGGGTGCCATGGCCATGGCCACGGGGTGGACGCGTGCCTTGGCCTTGGCCACGGGGTGGCTGCGTGCCTCGGCCTTGGCCTTGGCCGCGGGCTGGCTCCGTGCCTTGCTCGAAATTCAGCACATTCTCGCTGGGTCTCCCGCATTATTTTTACCATTTCTTCCAGCGGAAAGCAGTACTTGCGCCGTGAGGAGGCCCCCGGCCCAGTTCTACCACAATCGGACCAATACGAGGGCACGTTTCGTCCCCTTTTCGCACCCCCGCATCGTCGGTAAATCGGTCATAAAACGAGGTTCGGACCTCGAAATCGACTCCCCTCTTTTCCAACGCTCGACTGTGTCACATATCTAATGCATCACCCGAAAATCCCGCACCGTCCCGGAAACGTGAAAGTTGGCCAAGATCCGTGAGCTACAGCACACGGCCTTGGCCTTGGCCGCGGGGTGGCGGCGTGCCATGGCCTTGGCCTTGGCCGCGGGGTGGCTGCGTGCCATGGCCTTGGCCTTGGCCTCGGGGTGGCTGCGTGCCTAGCCCTGGCTGCGTGCCTAGGCCTTGGCCGCGGGCTGGCTGGGTGCCATGGCCATGGCCACGGGGTGGACGCGTGCCTTGGCCTTGGCCACGGGGTGGCTGCGTGCCTCGGCCTTGGCCTTGGCCGCGGGCTGGCTCCGTGCCTTGCTCGAAATTCAGCACATGCTCGAAATTCACCGTCGGTAAATCGGCCGTAAAAGGAGGTTCGGACCTCGGAATCGACTCCCGTCTTCTCCGACGTTCGACTGTCGCACGTATCTAATGCATCACCCCAAAATCCCGCACTGCCCGGAAATGCGAAAGTTGGCCAAGATCCGTGAGCTACAGCACACGCCCTTGGCCGCGGGGTGGCTGTGTGCCTAGGCCTTGGCAGCGGCGTGGCTGGGTGCCATGGCCTTGGCCTTGGCCACGGGGTGGCTGCGTGCCTTGGCCTTGTCCGCGGGGTGGCTGGGTGCCATGGGCTTGGCCTTGGCCGCGGGGTGGCTGCGTGCCTTGGCCTTGGCCACGGGGTGGCTGCGTGCCTAGGCCTTGGCCGCGGGGTGGCTGGGTGCCATACCCTTGGCCTTGGCCGCGGGGTGGCTGCGTGCCTTGACTTTGGCCGCGGTCTGGCTTCGTGCCTTGCTCGAAATGCAGCACATGCTCGCGACCAAGGCACGTCGCACACTCTCGCGCACACACAACACAAACTTGGGCCCGCTCCCGGGGCATGGATAGGGAGCTCGAACGTGGCCCTGTGCCTTGGCCTTCGCCGCGGGGAGGCCGCGTGCCTTGGGCTTGGCCTTGGCCGTGGGCGAGCATTTGGTCAAAATGTGAGCACACGGTCCTCGCCGTTGCTTCGTATTCTTGGACCAAAAACTGAGATCCACACCTACCTTCCAATTCTGTCTCCGGTTTTGCTTGAATCCGATGAGTTGGCCCACCCGTTTGGGCACCCGTTCTCTGGCGGTAAAATGGCTGTAAAACGAGTTTCGGAGCTTGGAATTGGATTCCGTTTTCTCCCGCCACCGACTCCCACCAAACCCGACCGCGCCCGCCAAAAATCACACGCCGCCCACGAAACGCGAAATTTGGCAGCAATCCGTGTGCTGTAGCTCACGGATTTTGGCCTTTTCGGGCGGAAAAATGGGCGCAGGGCCTCCCGCATTATTTTCGCCATTTCTTCGAGAGGAAAACAGTACTAGCACCGTGAGGAGGCCCCTGGCCCAGTTCTACCACAATCGGACCAATTCGCGGGCACGTTTCGTTCCCTTTTCGCACCCCCGCACGTTCGGTAAATCAGACGTAAAATGAGGTTCGGACCTCGGAATTGACTCCCGCCTCCTCCGACGTTCGACTGTCGCACGTATCTAATGCATCACCCCAAAATCCCGCCCCGCCCTGGAAACGCGAAAGTTGGCCAAGATCCGTGAGCTACAGCATACGGCCTTGGCCGCGGGGTGGCTGCGTGCCTAGGCCTTGGCCGCGGGGTAGCTGGGTGCCATGGCCTCGGGGTGGCTGCGTGCCTAGGCTTTGGCCTCGGGGTGGCTGGGTGCCATGGCCTTGGCGGTGGCCGCGGGGTGGCTGCGTGCCTTGCTCGAAATGCAGCACATGCTCGTGACCAAGGCACGTCGCACACTCTCGCGCACACACAACACAAACTTGGGCCGCGCTCCCGGGGCAAGGATAGGGAGCTCGAGCGTGGCCCTGTGCCTTGGCCTTGGCCGCGGGGTGGCCGCGTGCCTTGGCCGCGGGCGGGCATTTGGCCAAAATGTGAGCACACGGTCCTCGCCGTTGCTTCGTATTCTTGGACCAAAAACTGAGATCCACACCTACCTTCCACTTCTTTCTCCGGTTTTGCCTGAATCGGACGAGTTGGCCCACCCGTTTGCGCACCCGTTCGCTGCCGGTAAGATGGCCGTAAAACGAGTTTCGGAGCTTGGAATTGGATTCCGTTTTCTCCCGCCACCGACTCCCACCAAACCCGACCACGCCAGCCCAAAATTCGACGCCGCCACCGAAACGCGAAATTTGGCCACAATCCGTGTGCTATAGCTCACGGATTTTGGCCTTTTCTGGCGGAAAAATGGGCGCTGGGCCTCCCGCATTACTTTTGCCTTTTCTTCGAGCGGAAAGCAGTACTTGCGCCGTGAGGAGGCCCCCGGCCCGGTTCTACCACAATCGGACCAATTCGAGGGCACGTTTCGTCCCCTTTTCGCACCCCCGCACCCTCGGTAAATCGGCCGTAAAACTAGGTTCGGACCTCGAAATTGACTCCCCTCTTTTCCGACATTCGACTGTTGCACGTATCTAATGCATCACCCCAAAATCCCGGACCACCCCGGAAACGCGAAAGTTGGCCAAGATCCGTGAGCGACAGCACATGGCCTTGGCCTTGGCCGCGGGGTGGCTGCGTGCCTAGGCCTTGGCCGCGGGGTGGCTGGGTGCCATGGCCTTGGCCTTGGCCGCGGGGTGGCTGGGTGCCATGGCCATGGCCTTGGCCACGGGGTGGCTGCGTGCCTCGGCCTTGGCCTTGGCCGCGGGCTGGCTACGTGCCTTTCTCGAAATGCAGCATATGCTCGCGACCAAGGCAGGTCGCACACTCTCACGCACACACAACACACACTCCGGCCGCGCTCCCGAGGCAAGGATAGGGAGCTCGAGCGTGGCCCTGTGCCTTGGCGTTGGCCGCGGGGTGGCTGCATGGCTTGGCCTTGGCCGCGGGTGAGCATTTGGCCAAAATGTGAGCACACGGTCCTTGCCGTTTCTTCGTATTCTTGGACCAAAAACTGAGATCCACACCTAGTTTCCACTTCTTTCTCCGGTTTTGCCTGAATCGGAAGACAGGGCCCACCCGTTTGGGCACCCGTTCGCTGCCGGTAAATGGCCGTCAAACGAGTTTGGGAGCTCAAAATTGGATTCCATTTTCTCCCGCCACCGACTCCGACCAAATCCGACCACGCCAGCCCAAAATCCCACACCGCCCCCGCAACGCGAAATTTGGCCACAATCCGTGTGCTACAGCTCACGGATTTTGGCCTTTTCCGGGGGAAAAATGGGCGCAGGGCCTCCCGCATTATTTTCGCCATTTCTTCGAGCGGAAAACAGTACTTGCGCCGTGAGGAGGCCCCCGGCCCAGTTCTACCCCAATCGGACCAATTCGCGGGCACGTTTCTACCCCATTTCGCACCCCCGCACCCTCGGTAAATCGGCCGTAAAACGAGGTTCGGACCTCGAAATCGACTCCTCTCTTTTCTAACGCTCGACTGTCGCACGTATCTAATGCATCACCCCAAAATCCCGCACCGCCCCGCAAATGCGAAAGTTGGCCAAGATCCGTGAGCGAGAGCACACGGATTGCGGCCAAATTTCGCGTTTCGGCGGCCGCGTGGATTTTTGGCGGGTGTGGTCGGGTTTGGTGGGAGTCGGTGGCGGGAGAAAATGGAATCCAATTCCGAGCTCCGAAACTCGTTTTACGGCCATTTTACTGGCAGAGAACGGGTGCCCAAACGGGTGGGCCAACTCGTCGGATTCAGGCAAAACCGGAGAAAGAAGTGGAAGGTAGGTGTGGATCTCAGTTTTTGGTCCAAGAATACAAAGCAACGGAGAGGACCGTGTGCTCACATTTTGGCAAAATGCTCGCCCGCGGCCAAGGCCAAGGCCAAGGCACGCGGCCACCCCGCGGCCAAGGCCAAGGCAGAGGGCCACGCTCGAGCTCCCTATCCATGCCCCGGGAGCGCGGTCCAAGTGTGTGTTGTGTGTGTGTGAGATCGTGCGACGTGCCTTGGTCGCGAGCATGTGCTGCATTTCGAGCAAGGCGCGCAGCCAGCCCGCGGCCAAAGCCGAGGCACGCAGCCACCCCGCGGCCAAGGCTTAGGCACGATGCCACCCTGCTGCCAAGGCCGTGTGCTGTAGCTCACGGATCCTGGCCAACTTTCGCGTTTCCGGGGCGGGCCGGGATTTTGGGGTGATGCATTAGATACTTGCGACAGTCGAACGTCGGAGAAGACGGGAGTCGATTCCGAGGTCCGATCCTCGTTTTACGGCCGATTTACCGAACGTGCGGGGGTGCGAAAAGGGGACGAAACGTTCCCGCAAATTGGTCCGGTTGTGGTGGAACTGCGCCGGGGGCCTCCGCACGGTGCTAGTACTGTTTTCCTCTCAAAGAAATGGCGAAAACAATGCGGGAGGCCCTGCGCCCATTTTTCCGCCCGAAAAGGCCAAAATCCGTGAGCTATAGCACACGGATTGCGGCCAAATTTCGCGTTTCGGGGGCGGCGTGGGATTTTTGGCGGGCGTGATCGGGTTTGGCGGGAGTCGGTGGCGGGAGAAAACGGAATCCAATTCCGAGCTCCCAAACTCGTTTTACGGCCATTTTACCGCTAGAGAACGGGTGCCCAAACGGGTGGGCCAACTCGTCGGATTCAGGCAAAACCAGAGAAAGAAGTGGAAGGTAGGTGTGGATATCAGTTTTTGGGCCAAGAATATGAAGCAACGGCGAGGACCGTGCGCTCACATTTTGGCCAAATGATCCCCGCGACCAAGGCCAAGGCCAAGGCACGAGGCCACCCCGCGGCCAAGGCCAAGGCACAAGGCCACCCCGCGGCCAAGGCGAAGGCACAAGGCCACGCTCGAGCTCCCTTTACTTGGCCCGGGAGTGCGGCCCAAGTGTGTGTTGTGTGTGTGTGAGAGTGTGCGACGTGCCTTGGTCGTGAGCATGTGCTGCATTTCGAGCAAGGTACGCAGCCAGCTCGCGGCCAAAGCCAAGGCACGCAGCCACCCCGCGGCCAAAGCCAAGGCCATGGCACCCAGCCACCCCGCGGCCAAGGCCTAGGCACGCTGCCACCCCGCTGCCACGGCCGTGTGCTGTAGCTCACGGATCTTGGCCAACTTTCGCGTTTCCGGGGCTGGGCGGGATTTTGGGGTGATGCATTAGATACTTGCGACAGTCGAACGTCGGAGAAGACGGGAGTCGATTCCGAGGTCCGAACCACGTTTTACGGCCGATTTACCGAACGTGCGGGGGTGTGAAAAGGGGACGAAACGTTCCCGCGAATTGGTCCAGTTGTGATAGAACTGTGCCGGGGGCCTCCTCACGGTGGTAGTACTGTTTTCCTCTCGAAGAAATGGCGAAAATAATGCGGGAGGCCCTGCACCCATTTTTCCGCACGAAAAGGCCAAAATCCGTGAGCTATAGCACACGGATTGCGGCCAAATTTCGCGTTTCGGAGGCGGCGTGGGATTTTTGACGGGCATGATCGGGTTTGGTGGGAGTCGGTGGCGGGAGAAAACGGAATCCAATTCCGAGCTCCCAAACTCGTTTTACGGCCATTTTACCGCCAGAGAACGGGTGGCCAAACGGGTGGGCCAACTCGTCGGATTCAAGCAAAACCAGAGAAAGAAGTGGAAGGTAGGTGTGGATCCCAGTTTTTGGGCCAAGAATACGAAGCAACGGCGAGGACCGTGCGCTCACATTTTGGCCAAATGCTCGCCCGTGGCCAAGGCCAAGGCCAAGGCACGAGGCTACCCCGTGGCCAAGGCCAAGGCATGAGGCTACCCCGTGGCCAATATCCTTGACCCGGGAGTGCGGCCCAAGTGTGTGCTGTGTGTGCGCGAGAGTGTGCAACGTGCCTTGGTCGCGAGCATGTGCTGCATTTCGAGCAAGGCACGCAGCCAGCCCGCAGCCAAAGCCAAGGTACGCAGCCACACCGCGGCCAAGGCCAAGACCATCGCACTCAGCCACCCCGCGGCCAAGGCCTAGGCACGCAGCCACCCCGTGGCCAAGGCCAAGGCACACAGCCACCCCATGGCCAAGGCCAAGGCCATGGCACCCAGCCACCCCGCGGCCAAGGCCTAGGCACGCAGCCACCCCGCGGCCAAGGCCGTGTGCTGTAGCTAACGGATCTTGGCCAACTTTAGCGTTTCCGGGGTGGGGCTGGATTCTGGGGTGATGCATTATATACGTGCAACAGTCGAATGTCGGAGAAGACGGGAGTTGATTCCGAGGTCCGAACCTCGTTTTACCTCTGATTTACCAAACGTGCGGGGGTGCGAAAAGGGGACGAAACGTGCCCGCGAATTTGTCCGGTTGTGGTAGAACTGGGCCGGGGGCTCCTCACGGTGCTAGTACTGTTTTCCTCGTGAAGAAATGCCAAAAATAATGCGGCAGGCCCTGCGCCCATTTTTCCGCACGAAAAGGCCAAAATCCGTGAGCTATAGCACACGGATTGCGGCCATATTTCGCGTTTCGGGGGCGGCGTAGGATTTTTGGCGGGCGTGGTCGGGTTTGGTGGGAGTCGGTGGCGGGAGAAAAGGGAATCCAATTCCGATCTCCGAAACTCGTTTTACGGCCATTTTACCGCCAGAGAACGGGTGCCCAAACGGGTGGGCCAACTCGTCGGATTCAGGCAAAACCAGAGAAAGAAGTGGAAGGTAGGAGTGGATCCCAGTTTTTGGGCCAAGAATAGGAAGCAACGGCGAGGACCGTGCACTCACATTTTGGTCAAATGCTCGCCCGCGGCCAATGCCAAGGCCAAGGCACGAGGCTGCCCCGTGGCCAAGGCCAAGGCACAAGGCCACGCTCGAGCTCCCTAACCTTGCCCCGGGAGCGCGGCCCAAGTGTGTGTTGTGTGTGCGCGAGAGTGTGCGACGTTCCTTGGTCGCGAGCATGTGCTGCATTTCGAGCAAGGCACGCAGCCAGCCCGCGGCCAAGGTCAAGGCACGCAGCCACCCCGCGGCCAAGGTCAAGGCACGCAGCCCGCACGCAGCCCGTACGCGCGCGGCATCAACGGCCAATGCATATAGCGGGCGTGGCCCAAGCGTCTGTCCGACTTTGTTTGGGCCGAAATTTTAGGAGGTGACGTATTTCGACCGAAGTTATCTTACGGGACTCAAAAGTGGGGGAAACAGCGCGGAAGCTCCGTGCCCCATTTTTCGGGCCAAAATGGCCAAAGACCGTGTGCTGTAGCTCGCGGATCTGGTCCAACTTTCGTGCCGCGGCCAATGCCCAGGTATGGTGCAGCCAACGCGCGCTCCCGAGGCAAGGATAGGGAGCTTGAGCGTGGCCCCGTGCCTTGGCCGTGAGCACCCATTTTGCCCCCCACTCCCAGCATGCCACGTGAGGCCAAAAACACCTCTTTTCGTGCTACGAAATATTTTTCTCTTTCTATTTAATAGTATTTCACATTTTTTTCTACCATCATGGAAAAAATCACACCGTAATTCAATATACTTTTTTTTTGGGGGGGTGAGAGTCAGCTCAAGGACTGGTGGTGTCTAAAGATGGTGGGTCCAAAATTGCTCTAATACCTCGATTGTCGATTGCATATATATCCTAATATGCAGCAGAAAATAATTTTTAAATTAAATGTGAAATATTCAGATATGTTGTTTATGAAATTAATGTAATAATATTTGAAGAGAATATTCGAAGCTTTAGCTCTCGCTTGAACCCCCCAACATGTAGGTCAAAAATGCAAATAAATTTTCAAGCCTACCATTGAGACAACTTAAAATATCAATATGCAACTCGCAAATAAAATTTATATTTGGATCTAAGATACAAATTAATTATAAATCAAATAATTAATTATTTCACATCACAATTGGACATTTAAGTTGCTGCTTTCTGTGGTCAAATCCAAATAAAAATGTCTTATTGTTGAAGAAACTTAGGGTTAAAAAATTCGTGCTACAAAAAATGTGTGAAAACATAAGAGAAACACAAAATTAAGGTTCGGGAAAGCCCAACAAGCTCCAACGAGAGGCCCTGCGCCCATTTTTCCGCCCGAAAAGGCCAAATTCCGTGAGCTATAGGACACGGATTGTGGCCAAATTTAGTGTTTCTGGGGCGGCGTGGGATTTTTGGCTGGCGTGGTAGGGTTTGGTGGGAGTCGGTAGCGGGAGAAAACGGAATCCAATTCCGAGCTCCGAAACTCGTTTTACGGCCATTTTACCGCGAGAGAACGGGTGCCCAATCGGGTGGGCCAACTCGTCCGATTCAGGCAAAACCAGAGAAAGAAGTGGAAGGTAGGTGTGGATCTCAGTTTTTGGTCCAAGAATACGAAGCAACGGTGAGGACCGTGTGCTCACATTTTAGCCAAATGCTCGCCCGCGGCCAAGGCACGCGGCCACCCCGCGGCCAAGGCCAAGGCACAGGGCCACGCTCGAGCTCCCTATCCTTGCCCTGGGAGCGGCCCAAGTTTGTGTTGTGTGTGCGTGAGAGTGTGCGACGTGCCTTGGTCGCGAGCATGTGCTGCATTTCGAGCAAGGCACGCAGCCAGCCCGCGGCCAAGGCAAGGCACGCAGCCACCCCGCGGCCAAGGCCAAGGCCATGGCACACAGCCACCCCGCGGCCAAGGCCTAGGCACGCAGCCAGCCCGCGGCCAAGGCCAAGACCATGGCACCCAGCCAACCCGCGGCCAAGGCCTAGGCACGCAGCCACCCCGTGGCCAAGGCCAAGGCCTAGGCATGCAGCCACCCGATGGCCAAGGCCAAGGCCATGGCACCCAGCCACCCCGCGGCCAAGGCCGTGTGCTGTAGCTCACGGATCTTGGCCAACTTTCGCGTTTCCGGAGCCGGGCGGGATTTTGGGGTGACGCATTAGATACGTGCGACAGTCGAACATCGGAGAAGACGGGAGTCGATTCGAGGTCGAACCTCGTTTACGTCTGATTTACCGAGCGTGCAGGGGTGCGAAAAGGGGACGAAACGTGCCCGCGAATTGGTCTAGTTGTGGTAGAACTGGGCCAGGGGCCTCCTCACGGTGCTAGTACTGTTTTCCTCTCGAAGAAATGGCGAAAATAATGCGGGAGGCCCTGCGCCCATTTTTCCGCCCGAAAAGGCCAAAATCCGTGAGCTATAGCACACGGATTGCGGCCAAATTTTGCATTTCGGGGGCGGCGTGGGTTTTTTGGCGGGCGTGGTCGGGTTTGGTGGGGCTCGGTGGCGGGAGGAAACGGAATCCAATTCCGAGCTCCCAAACTCGTTTTACGGCCATTTTACCGCCAGAGAACGGGTGCCCAAACGGGTGGGCCAACTTGTCGGATTCAGGAAAAACCGGAGAAAGAAGTGGAAGGTAGGTGCGGATCTCAGTTTTTGGTCCAAGAATACGAAGAAACCGCGAGGACCGTGTCCTCACATTTTGGCCAAATGCTCGCCCGCGGCCACCCCGCGGCCAAGGCCAAGGCACAGGGCCACGCTCGAGCTCCCTATCCTTGCCCCGGGAGCGCAGCCCAAGTATGTGTTGTGTGCGCGCGAGAGTGTACGACGTGCCTTTGTCGCGAGCATGTGCTGCATTTCGAGCAAGGCACGCAGCCCGCCCGCGGCCAAGGCCAAGGCACGAAGCCACCCCTTGGCCAAGGCCAAGGCCATGGCACCCATCCACCCCGCGGCCAAGGCCAAGGCCATGGCACCCAGCCACCCCGCGGCCAAGGCCAAGGCACGCAGCCACCCCGTGGCCAAGGCCAAGGCACCCAGCCACCCCGTGGCCAAGGCCAAGGCCATGGCACGCAGCCACGCCGCTGCCAAGGCCTAGGCAAGCAGCCACCCCGCGGCCAAGGCCGTGTGCTGTAGCCCATGGATCTTGGCCAACTTTCACGTTTCCGGGGCTGTGCGGGATTTTGGGGTGATGCATTAGATACGTGCGACAGTCGAATGTCAGAGAAGACGGGAATCGATTCCGAGCTCCAAACCTCGTTTTACGGCCGATTTACCGAGCGTGCAGGGGTGCGAAAAGGGGACGAAACGTGCCCGCGAATTGGTCCGGTTGTGGTAGAACTGGGCCTTGGGCGTCCTCACGGTCCTAGTACTGTTTTACGCTCGAAGAAATGTCGAAAATAATGCGGGAGGCCCTGCGCCCATTTTTCCGCGCGAAAAGGCCAAAATCCGTGAGCTATAGCGCATGGATTGCGACCAAATTTCGTATTTCGGGGGCGGGGTGGGATTTTTGGCTGCCGTGGTCGGGTTTGGTGGGAGTCGGTGGCGGGAGAAAATGGTATCCAATTCCGAGCTCCGAAACTCGTTTTACGGCCATTTTACCGCCAGAGAACGGGTTCCAAAATGGGTGGGCCAACTCGTCCGATTCAGGCAAAACCGGAGAAAGAAGTGGAAGGTAGGTGTGCATCTCAGTATTTGGTCCAAGAATACGAAGCAACGGCGCGGACCGTGTCCTCACATTTTGGCCAAATGCTCGCCCGCGGCCAAGGCCAAGGCCAAGGCACGCGGCCACCCCGCGGCCAAGGCCAAGGCACAGGGCCACGCTCGAGCTCCCTATCCTTGCCCCGGTAGCGGTCCAAGTGTGTGTTGTGTGTGTGCGAGAGTGTGCGGCGTGCCTTGGTCGCGAGCATGTGCTGCATTTTGAGCAAGGCACGCAGCCAGCCCGCGGCCAAAGCCAAGGCACGCAGCCTCCCGCGGCCAAAGCCAAGGCCATGGCACCCAGCCACCCGCGGCCAAGGCCTAGGCACGCGGCCACCACGCCGGCCAAGGCCTAGGCACGCAGCCACCCGCGGCCAAGGCCGCGTGCTGTAGCTCACGGATCTTGGCCAACTTTCGCGTTTCGGGCGGTGCTGGATTTTGGGGTGATGCATTAGATACGTGCAACAGTCGAGCGTCGGAGAAGACGGAGTCGATTCGAGGTCGAACGTCGTTTTTCGGCCGATTTACCGAACGTGCGGGGGTGCGAAAAGGGGACGAAACGTGCCCGCGAATTGGTCCGGTTGTGGTAGAACTGGGCCGGGGGCCTCCTCACGGTGCTAGTACTGTTTTGCGCTCGAAGGAATGGAGAAAATAATGCGGGAGGCCCTGCGCCCATCTTTTCGCCCGAAAAGGCCAAAATCCGTGAGCTATATAGCACACGGATTGCGGCCAAATTTCGTGTTTCGGGGGCGGCGTGGGATTTTTGCCTGGCGTGGTCGGGTTTGGTGGGAGTCGGTGGCGGGAGAAAACGGAATCCAATTCCGAGCTCCGAAACTCATTTTACGGCCATTTTACCGCTAGAGAACGGGTGCCCAAATGGGAGAGCCAACTCGTCGGATTCAGGCAAAACCAGAGAAAGAAGTGGAAGGTAGGTGTGGATCTCAGTTTTCGGTCCAAGAATACGAAGCAACGGCGAGGACCGTGTGCTCACATTTTGGCCAAATGCTCGCCCGCGGCCAAGGCCAAGGCCAAGGCACGCGGCCACCCCGCGGCCAAGGCCAAGGCACAGGGCCATGCTCGAGCACACTATCCTTGCCCCGGGAGCGCGGCCCAAGTGTGTGTTGTGTGTGCGCGAGAGTGTGCGACGTGCCAGGGTCGCGAGCATGTGCTGCATTTCGAGAAAGGCACGGAGCCAGCCCGCGGCCAAGACAAGGCACGCAGCCACCCCGCGGCCAAGGGCAAGGCCATGGCACCGAGCCACCCCGTGGCCAAGTCCTAGGCACGCAGCCACCCCGCGGCCAAGGCCAAGGCCATGGCACCCAGCCACGCCGCTGCCAAGGCCTAGGCACGCAGCCACCCCGCGGGCAAGGCCGTGTGCTGTAGCTCACGGATCTTGGCCAACTTTCGCGTTTCCGGGGTGGTGCGGGATTTTGGAATGATTCATTAGATACGTGCGACAGTCAAACATCGGAGAAGACGGGAGTCGATTCCGAGGTCCGAACCTCGTTTTACGGCCGATTTACCGAACGTTTGGGGGTGCGAAAAGGGGACGAAACGTGCCCGCGAATTTGTCCGGTAGTGGTAGAACTGGGCCGGGGGCCTCCTCACGGTGCTAGTACTGTTTTCCGCTCGAAGAAATGGCGAAAATAATGCGGGAGGCCCTGCGCCCATTTTTCCGCCCGACAAGGCCAAAATCCGTGAGCTATAGCAAACAGATTTCGGCCAAATTTCGTGTTTTGGGGGCGGCGTGGGATTTTTGGCGGGCGTGGTCGGCTTTGGTGGGAGTCGGTGGCGGGAGAAAACGGAATCCAATTTTGTCCTCCGAAACTCGTTTAACGGCCATTTTGCCTCCGCAGAACGGGTGGGCCAACTCGTCCGATTCAGGGAAAACCGGAGAAAGAAGTGGAAGGTAGGTGTGGATCTCAGTTTTGGTCCAAGAATACGGCAACGGCGAGGACCGTGTGCTCACTTTTTGGCCACATGCTCGCCCGCGGCCAAGGCCAAGCCATGCAGCCACCCCGCGGCCAAGGCCAAGGCACAGGGCCACGCTCGAGCTCCCTATGCTTGCCCGGGGCGCGGCCCAAGTTTGTGTTGTGTGTGCGCGAGAGTGTGCAACGTGCCTTGGTCGCGAGCATGTGCTGCATTTCGAGCAAGGCACGAAGCCAGCCCGCGGCCAAAGCGAAGGCACGCAGCCACCCCGCGGCCAAGGCCAAGGCCATGGCACCCAGCCACCCGCGGACAAGGCCTAGGCACGAAGCCACCCCGCAGCCAAGGCCAAGGCCTCGGCACGCAGCACGCAGCCACCGCAGCCACCCCGTGGCCAACGCCAAGGCCATGGCACCGAGCCACCCCGCGGCCAAGGCCTAGGGACGAAGCCACCCGCAGCCAAGGCCGTGTGTTGTAGCTCACGGATCTTGGCCAACTTTCGCGTTTCCGGGGCGGGGCGGGATTTTGGGGCAATGCATTAGATACGTGCAACAGTCGAACGTCGGAGAAGACGGGAGTCAAATCCGAGGTCCGAACCTCGTTTTACGTCTTATTTAACGAACGTGCGGGGGTGCGAAAAGGGGACGAAACGTGCCCGCGAAATGGTCCGGTTGTGGTAGAACTGGGCCAGGGGCCTCCTCACGTTGCTAGTACTGTTTTCCTCTCAAAGAAATGGCGAAAATATTGCGGGAGGCCCTGCGCCCAGTTTTCTGCCCGAAAAGGACAAAATCGGTGAGCTATAGCACACGGATTGCGGCCAAATTTCGCGTCCCGGGGGCGGCATGGGATTTTTGGCTGGCGTGGTCGGGTTTGGTGGGAGTCGGTGGCGGGGGAAAACGGAATCCAATTCCGTGCTCCCAAACTCGTTTTACGGCCATTTTTCCGCCAGAGAACGGGTGCCCAAATGGGTGGGCCAACTCGTACGATTCAGGCAAAACCAGAGAAAGAGGTGGAAGGTAGGTGTGGATCTCAATTTTTGGTCCAAGAATACGAAGCAACAGCGAGGACCGTGTGCTCACATTTTGGCCAAATGCTCGCCCGCGGCCAAGGCCAAGGCACAGGGCAAGCCTCGAGCTCCCTATCCTGGCCCCTGGAGCGCGGCCCAAGTGTGTGTTGTGTGTGCGCGAGAGTGTCCGACGTGCCTTGGTCGCGAGCATGTGCTGCATTTCGAGCAAGGCACGCAGCCACCCCGCGGCCAAGGCCAAGGCCATGTCATGCAGCCACCCCGCGGCCAAGGCCAAGGCCATTGCACCAAGCCACCCCGCGGCCAAGGCCAAGGCCTAGGCACGCAGCCACCCCGCGGCCAAGGCCAAGGCCATGGAACCCAGCCACCCCGCGGACAAGGCCAAGGCACGCAGCCACCCCGCGGCCAAGGCCAAGGCACGCAGCCACCCCGTGGCCAAGGCCAAGGCCAAGGCACCCAGCCACGCCGCTGCAAGGCCTAGGCACGCAGCCACCCCTGCGAAGGCCACGCAGGCCAAGGCCGTGTGCTGTAGCTCACGGATCTTGGCCAACTTTTGCGTTTCCGGGGTGGTGCGGGATTTTGGAATGATTCATTAGATACGTGCGACAGTCGAACGTCGGAGAAGACGGGAGTCGATTCCGAGGTCTGAACCTCGTTTTACGGCCGATTTACCGAATGTTTGGGGGTGCGAAAAGGGGATGAAACGTGCCCGCGAATTGGTCCGGTTGTGGTAGAACTGGGCCGGGGGCCCCCTCACAGTACTAGTACTGTTTTGCGCTCAAAGAAATGGCGAAAATAATGCAGGAGGCCCTGCGCCCATTTTTCCGCCGAAAAAGGCCAAAATCCGTGAGCTATAGCACACGGATTGCGGACAAATTTTCTTTTTCGGGGGCGGAGTGGGATTTTTTGCTGGCGTGGTCGGGTTTGGTGGGAGTTGGTGGCGGGAGAAAACAGAATTCAATTCCGAGCTCCGAAACTCGTTTAACAGCCATTTTACCGCCAGAGAACGGGTTCTCAAACGGGTGGGCCAACTCGTCCGATTCAGGCAAAACCGGAGAAAGAAGTGGAAGGTAGGCGTGGATCTCAGTTTTTGGTCCAAGAATGCGAAGCAACGGCGAGGACCGTGTCCTCACATTTTGGACAAATGCTCGCCCGCGGCCATGTCCATGCCCAAGGCACGCGGCCACCCCGCGGCCAAGGCCAAGGCACAGGGCCACGCTCGAGCTCCCTATCCTTGCCCCGGGAGCGTGGCCCAAGTGTGTGATGTGTGTGCGAGAGTGTGCGGCGTGCCTTGGTCGCGAGCATGTGCTGCAATTCGAGCAAGGCACGGAGCCAGCCCGCGGCCAAGGCCTAGGCATGCAGCCACAGCCACCCGAGGAGGCCAAGGCCTGGCACACAGCTACCCGGTGGCCAGGGACAAGGCCATGGCACCCAGCCAACCCGCGGCGAAGGCCTAGGCACGCAGCCACCCCGAGGCCAAGGCCCTGGCACACAGCCACCCGGTGGCCACGGACAAGGCCATGGCACCCAGCCACCCCGCGGCCAAGCCCTAGGCACGCAGCCACCCCGCGGCCAAGGCCAAGGCCGTGTGCTGTCACTCACGGATCTTGGCCAATTTTCACGTTTCTGGGGCGGCGCGGGATTTTGGGGTGATGCATTAGATACGTGCGACAGTCGAACGTCGGAAAAGCCGGGAGTCAATTTCGAGGTCGGAACCTCGTTTTAAGGCCGATTTACCGAGGGTGCGGGGGTGCGAAAGGGGGAAGAAACATGCCCTCAAATTGGTCCGATTGTGGTAGAACTGGGCCGGGCGCCTCCTCACGGCGCAAGTACTGCTTTCCGCTTGAAGAAATCGAAAAATAATGCGGGAGGCCCTGCGCCCATTTTTCCGCCAGAAAAGGCCAAAAGCCGTGAGCTATAGCACAGGGATTGTGGCCAAATTTCGTGTTTTGGGGGCGGCATGGGATTTTGGGCCGGTGTCGTCGGGTTTGGTGGGAGTCGGTGGCGTGAGAAAACGGAATCCAATTCCGAACTCCGAAACTCGTTTTACGGCCATCTTACCGGCAGCGAACGGGTGCCCAAACGGGTGGGGCAACTCGTCCGATTCAGGCAAAACCGGAGAAAGAAGTGGAAGGTAGGTGTGGATCTCAGTTTTTGGTCCAAGAATACGAAGAAACGGCGAGGACCGTGTGCTCACATTTTGGCCAAATGCTCGCCCGCGGCCAAGGCCAAGCCATGCAGCCACCCCGCGGCCAACGCCAAGGCACAGGGCCACGCTCGAGCTCCCTATCCTTGCCTTGGGAGCGCGGCCCGAGTGTGTGTTGTGTGTGCGTGAGAGTGTGCGACCTGCCTTGGTCGCGAGCATATGCTGCATTTCGAGAAAGGCACGTAGCCAGCCCACGGCCAAGGCCAAGGCCGAGGCACGAAGCCACCCCGTGGCCAAGGCCTAGGCATGTGTCCAACCCGCGGCCAAGGCCATGGCACCCAGCCAGCCCGCGGCCAAGGCCTAGGCACGCAGCCACCCCGAGGCCAAGGCCTTGGGACACAGCCACCCTGTGGCCAAGGACAAGGCCATGGCAGCCAGCCACCCCGCAGCCAAGGCCTAGGCACGCAGCCACCCCGCGGCCAAGCCAAGGCCGTGTGCTGTCGCTCACGGATCTTGGCCAACTTTCGCGTTTCCGGGGCGGTGCGGGATTTTGGGGTGATGCATTAGATACGTGCCATAGTCGAACGTCGGAAAAGAGGGGAGTCGATTTCGAGGTCCGAACCTCGTTTTACGGCCGATTTACCGAGGGTGCGGGGGTGCGAAAAGGGGACGAAACGTGCCCTCAAATTGGTCCGATTGTGGTAGAACTGGGCCAGGGGCCTCCTCATGGCACATGTACTGCTTTCCGCTCGAAGAAATGGCGAAAATAAACCGGGAGGCCCTGCGCCCATTTTTCCCTCGGAAAAGGCCAAAATCCGTGAGCTATAGCACACGGATTGTGGCCAAATTTCGTGTTTCGGGGGCGGCGTGGGATTTTGGGCTGGCGTGGTCGGGTTTGGTGGGAGTCGGTGGCAGGAGAAAACGGAATCCAATTCCGAGCTCCGAAACTCATTTTACGGCCATCTTACCGGCAGCGAACGGGTGCCCAAACGGGTGGGCCAACTCGTCCGATTCAGGCAAAACCGGAGAAAGAAGTGGAAGGTAGGAGTGGATCTCAGTTTTTGGTCCAAGAATACGAAGAAACGGCGAGGACCGTGTGCTCACATTTTGGCCAAATGCTCGCCCGCGGCCAAGGCCAAGCCATGCAGCCACCCCGCGGCCAACGCCAAGGCACAGGGCCACGCTCGAGCTCCCTATCCTTGCCTCGGGAGCACGGCCGGAGTGTGTGTTGTGTGTGCGTGAGAGTGTGCGACGTGCTTTGGTTGCGAGCATATGCTGCATTTTGAGAAAGGCACGTAGCCTGCCCGCGGCCAAGGCCAAGGCCGAGGCACGCAGCCACCCCGTGGCCAAGACCTAGGCACGCATCCACCCCGTGCTTCGGTTGCGAGCATATGCTGCATTTCGAGAAAGGCACGTAGCCAGCCCGCGGCCAAGGCCAAGGCCGAGGCACGCAGCCACCCCGCGGCCAAGACCTAGGCACGCGTCCACCCCGCGGCCAAGGCCAAGGCCGTGTGCTGTCGCTCACGGATCTTGCCCAACTTTCGCGTTTCTGGGGCGGTGCGGGATTTTGGGGTGATGCATTAGATACGTGCGACAGACGAACGTCGGAAAAGAGGGGAGTCCATTTCGAGGTCCGAACCTCGTTTTACGGCCGATTTACCGAGGGTGCACGGGTGCGAAAAGGGGACGAAACGTGCCCTCAAATTGGTCCGATTGTGGTAGAACTGGGCAGGGGTCCTCCTCACGGCGCATGTACTGCTTTCCGCTCGAAGAAATGGCGAAAATAATGCGGGAGGCCCTGCGCCCATTTTTCCCCCGGAAAAGGCCAAAATCCGTGAGCTATAGCACACGGATTGTGGCCAAATTTCGCGTTTCGGGGGCGGCGTGGGATTTTGGGCATGCGTGGTCGGGTTTGGTGGGAGTCAGTGGCAGGAGAAAACAGAATCCAATTCCGAGCTCCGAAACTCATTTTACGGCCATCTTACCGGCAGCGAACGGGTGCCCAAACGGGTGGGCCAACTCGTCTGATTCAGGTAAAACCGGAGAAAGAAGTGGAAGGTAGGTGTGGATCTCAGTTTTTGGTCCAAGAATAGGAAGAAACGGAGAGGACCGTGTGCTCACATTTTGGCCAAATGCGCGCCCGCGGCCAAGGCCAAGCCACGCAGCCACCCCGCAGCCAACGCCAAGGCACAGGGGCACGCTCGAGCTCCCTATCCTTGCCCCGGGAGCGCGGCCCGAGTGTGTGTTGTGTGTGCGTGAGAGTGTGCGACCTGCCTTGGTCGCGAGCATGTGCTGCATTTCGAGCAAGGCACGGAGCCAGCCCGCGGCCAAGTCCTAGGCCGACGCACGCAGCCACCCCGTGGCCAAGGCCAGGGGACGCGTCCAACCTGCGGCCAAGGCCATGGCACCCAGCCCGCGGCCAAGGGCTAGGCACCCAGCCCGCGGCCAAGGCCATGGCACCCAGCCAGCCCGCGGCCAAGGCCTTGGCACAGAGCCACCCGGTGGCCAAGGCCAAGGCTATGGCACGCAGCCACCCCGAGGCCAAGGCCAAGGCCATTGCCCGCAGCCACCCCGCAGCCAAGGCCAAGGCCGTGTGCTGTCGCTCACGGATCTTGGCCAACTTTCGCGTTTCCGGGGCAGTGCGGGATTTTGGGGTGATGCATTAGATACGTGCGACAGTCGAACGTCGGAAAAGATGGGAGTCGATTTCGAGGTCCGAACCTCGTTTTACGGCCGATTTACCGAGGGTACGGGGGTGCGAAAAGGGGACGAAACGTGCCTCGAATTGGTCCGATTGTGGTAGAACTGGGCCGGGGGCCTCCTCACGGCGCAAGTACTGCTTTCCGCTCGAAGAAATGGAAAAAATAATGCGGGTGGCCCAGCGCCCATTTTTCCGCCAGAAAAGGCCAAAATCCGTGAGCTATAAGCACACGGATTGTGGCCAAATTTCGCGATTCGGGGGCGGCGTGGGATTTTGGGCTGGCGTGGTCGGGTTTTGGTGGGAGTCGATGGCGGGAGAAAGCGGAATCCAATTCCGAGCTCCGAAACTCGTTTTACGGCCATCTTACCGGCTGCGAACGGGTGCCCAAACGGGTGGGGCAACTCGTCCGATTCAGGCAAAACCGGAGAAAGAAGTGGAAGGTAGGTGTGGATCTCAGTTTTTGGTCCAAGAATACGAAGAAACGGCGAGGACCGTGTGCTCACATTTTGGCCAAATGCTCGCCCGCGGCCAAGGCCAAGCCACGCAGCCACCCCGCGGCCAACGCCAAGGCACAGGGCCACGCTCGAGCTCCCTATCCTTGCCTCGGGAGCGCGGCCCGAGTGTGTGTTGTGTGTGCGTGAGAGTGTGCGACCTGCCTTGGTCGTGAGCATGTGCTGCATTTCGAGCAAGGCACGGAGCCAGCCCGCGGCCAAGGCACACAGCCACCCCGTGGCCAAGGTCAAGGCACGCGTCCACCCCACGGCCAAGGCCATGGCACCCAGCCAGCCCGCGGCCAAGGGCATGTCACGCAGCCAGCCCGCGGCCAAAGCCCGCAGGCCAAAGCCCACACCCCGCCAACGCCAGCCAGCCCGCGGCGAAGGCCTTGGCACGCAGCCACCCCGAGGCCAAGGCCAAGGCCATGGCACGCAGCCAGCCCGCGGCCAAGGCCTTGGCCCGCAGCCACCCCGAGGCCAAGGCCAAGGCCATGGCTCGCAGGCACCCCACGGCCAAGGCCAAGGCCATGGCACGCAGCCACACTGCGGCCAAGGTCAAGGCCGTGTGCTGTAGCTCACGGATCTTGGCCAACTTTCACATTTCCGGGGTGGTGCGGGATTTTGGGGTGATGCATTAGATACATACGACAGTGGAGCGTTGGAAAAGAGGGGAGTCGATTTAGAGGTCCGAACCTCGTTTTACGGCCGATTTACCGAGGGTGCGGGGGTGCGAAAAGGGGACGAAACGTGCCCTCGAATTGGTCCGATTGTAGTAGAACTGGGCCGGGGGCCTCCTCACGGCGCAAGTACTGCTTTGCGCTCGAAGAAATGGTAAAAATAATGTGGGTGGCCCAGCGCCCATTTTTCTGCCAGAAAAGGCCAAAATCCGTGAGCTATAGCACACGGATTGTGGCCAAATTTCGCGTTTCGGGGGCGGCGTGGGATTTTGGGCTGGCGTTATCGGGTTTGGTGGGAGTCAGTGGCAGGAGAAAATGGAATCAATTCCGAGCTCGAAACTCGATTTACGGCCATCTTACCGGCAGCGAACGGGTGCCCAAGCGGGTGGGGCAACTCGTCCGATTCAGGAAAACCGGAGAAAGAAGTGGAAGGTAGCTGTGGATCTCAGCTTTTGGTCCAAGAATACGAAGAAACGGCGAGGACCGTGTGCTCACATTTTGGCCAAATGCTCGCCCGCATCCAAGGCCGAGCCACGCAGCCACCCCGCGGCCAACGCCAAGGCACAGGGCCACGCTTGAGCTCCCTATCCTTGCCTCCGAAGCGCGGCCGGAGTGTGTGTTGTGTGTGCGTGAGAGTGTGCGACCTGCCTTGGTCGCGAGCATCTGCTGCATTTCGAGCAAGGCACGGAGCCAGCCCGCGGCCAAGGCCAAGGCCGAGGCACGCAGCCACCCCGTGACCAAGGCCAAGGCACGCGTCCACCCCGCGGCCAAGGCCATGGCACCCAGCCACCCCGTGGCCAAGGCCTTGGCACACAGCCACCCGGTGGCCAAGGCCAAGGCCATGGCACCCAGCCACCCCGCGGCCAAGGCCAAGGCCGTGTGCTGTAGCTAACGGATCTTGGCCAACTTTCGCATTTCCGGGGTGGTGCGGGATTTTGTGGTGATGCATTAGATACGTGTGACAGTCGAGCGTTGGAAAAGAGGGGAGTCAATTTCGAGGTCCGAACTTCGTTTTACGGCCGATTTACCGAGGGTGCGGGGGTGCGAAAAGGGGACGAAAAGTGCCCTCGAATTGGTCCGAATTTGGTAGAACTGGGCCGGGGGATTCCTCACGGCGCAAGTACTGCTTTGCGCTCGAAGAAATGGCAAAAATAATGCGGGTGGCCCAGCGCCTATTTTTCCGCTGGAAAAGGCCAAAATCCGTGAGCTATAGCACACGGATTGTGGCCAAATTTCGCGTTTCGGAGGCGGTGTGGGATTTTGGGCTGGCGTCGTCGGGTTTGGTGGGAGTCGGTGGCGGGAGAAAACGGAATCCATTTCCGAGCTCCGAAACTCGCTTTACGGCCATCTTACCGGCAGCGACGGGTGCCCAACCGAGTGGGGCAACTCGTCCGATTCAGGCAAAACCGGAGAAAGAAGTGGAAGGTAGGTGTGGATCTCAGTAATTGGTCCAAGAATACGAAGAAACGGCGAGGACCGTGTGCTCACATTTTGGCCAAATGCTAGCCCGCGGCCATGGACGAGCCACGCAGCCACCCCGCGGCCAATGCCAAGGCACAGGGCCACGCTCGAGCTCCCTATCCTTTCCTCGGAAGCGCGGCCCAAGTGTGTGTTGTGTGTGCGTGAGAGTGTGCGACCTGCCTTGGTCGCGAGCATGTGCTGCATTTCGAGCAAGGCACGGAGCCAGCCCGCAGCCAAGGCCAAGGCCGAGCCACGTAGCCACCCCGCGGCCAAGGCCAAGGCACGCGTCCACCCCGCGGCCAAGGCCATGGCACCCAGCCAGCCCGCGGCCAAGGCCTACGCAGCCACCCCGTGGCCAAGGCCTTGGCACACAGCCACCCGGTGGCCACGGCACCCAGCCAGCCCGCGGCCTAGGCCTAGGCACACAGCCACCCCGCGGCCAAGGCCAAGGCCGTGTGCTGTCGCTCACGGATCTTGGCCCACTTTCGCTTTTCCGGGGCAGTGCCGGATTTTGGGGTGATGCATTAGATACGTGCGACAGTCGAACGTCGGAAAAAGGGGGAGTCGATTTCGAGGTCCGAACCTCGTTTTACGGCCGATTAACCGAGGGTACGGGGGTGCGAAAAGGGGATGAAACGTGCCCTCAAATTGGTCTGATTGTGGTAGAACTGGGCCGGGGGCCTCCTCACGGCGCAAGTACTGCTTTCTGCTCGAAGAAATGGCAAAAAAATTGCGGGAGGCCCTACGCCCATTTTTCCGCCAGAAAAGGCCAAAATCCGTGAGCTACATAGCACACGGATTGTGGCCAAATTTCGCGTTTTGAGGGCAGGGTGGGATTTTGGGCTGGCGTCGTCGGGTTTGGTGGGAGTCGGTGGCGGGAGAAAACGGAATCCAATTCCGAGCTCGAAACTCGTTTTACGGCATTCTGACCGGCTGCGACCGGGTGCCCAAATGGGTGGGCCAACTCGTCTGATTCAGGTAAAACCGGAGAAAGAAGTGGAAGGTAGGTGTGGATCTCAGTTTTTGGTCCAAGAATAGGAAGAAACGGAGAGGACCGTGTGCTCACATTTTGGCCAAATGCGCGCCCGCGGCCAAGGCCAAGCCACGCAGCCACCCCGCGGCCAACGCCAAGGCACAGGGCCACGCTCGAGCTCCCTATCCTTGCCTCGGGAGCGCGGCCGGAGTGTGTGTTGTGTGTGCGTGAGAGTGTGCGACCTGCCTTGGTCGAGAGCATGTGCTGCATTTCGAGCAAGGCACGGAGCCAGCCCGCGGCCAAGGCCAAGGCCGAGGCACGCAGCCACCCCATGGCCAAGGCCAAGGCACGCGTCCAACCCGCGGCCAAGGCCATGGCTGGGTGCCAGCCCGCGGCCAAGGCCTAGGCATGCTGCCAGCCCGCGGCCAAGGCCTTGGCATGCAGCCACCCCGAGGCCAAGGCCAAGGCCATGGCACGCAGGCACCCCGCGGCCAAGGCCAAGGCATGGCACGCAGCCACCCCGCGGCCAAGGCCAAGCCCGTGTGCTGTAGCTCACGGATCTTGGCCAACTTTCGCGTTTCCGGGGTGGTGCGGGATTTCGGGGTGATGCATTAGATACGTGCGGCAGTCGAGCGTTGGAAAACAGGGGAGTCGATTTCAAGGTCAAAACCTCGTTTTACGGCCGATTTACCGTGGGTGCGGGGGTGCGAAAAGGGGACGAAACGTGCCTTGAATTGGTAGGTCGCACACTCTCACGCACACACAACACACACTCGGGCTGCGCTCGAGGCAAGGTTAGGGAGCTCGGCGTGGCCTTGTGCGTTGGGGTTGGCCGGGGGGTGGCTGCGTGGCTTGGCCTTGGCCTCGGGCGAGCATTTCGCCAAAATGTGAGCACACGGTCCTCGCCGTTTCTTCGTATTCTTGGACCAAAAACTGAGATCCACACCTACCTTCCACTTCTTTCTCCGGTTTTGCCTGAATCGGACGAGTGGGCCCACCCGTTCGGTGCCAGTAAGATGGCCGTAGAACGAGTTTCGGAGCTCGGAATTGGATTCCGTTTTCTCCCGCCACCGACTCCCACCAAACCCGACGATGCCAGCCCAAAATCCCATGCTGCCCCCGAAACGCGAAATTTGGCCACAATCCGTGTGCTATAGCTCATGGATTTTGGCCTTTCTAGCGGAAAAATGGGCGCAGGGCCTCCCGCATTATTTTTGCCCTTTCTTTGAGAGGAAAACAGTACTTGCGCCGTGAGGAGGCCCCCGCCCAGTTCTACCACAATCGGACCAACCCGAGGGCACGTTTCGGCCCCCTTTTCGCATCCCCGCACCCTCGGTAAATCGGCCAGAAACGAGGTTCGGACCACGAAATCGAATCCCCTCTTTTCCGACGTTCGACTGTCGTACGTATCTAATGCATCACCCCAAAATCCCGCACCGCCCCGGAAACGCGAAAGTTGGCCAAGATCCGTCTGCTACAGCACACGGCCTTGGCCGCGGGGTGGCTGCGTGCCACGGCCTTGGCCTTGGACTCGGGAAGGCTGCGTGCGATGGGCTTGGCCTTGGCCACCGGGTGGCTGTGTGCCAAGGCCATGGCCGCGGGGTGGCTGCGTGCCTAGGCCTTGGCTGCGGGCTGGCTGGGTGCCATGGCCTTGGCCGCGGGGTGGGCGCGTGCCTAGGCCTTGGCCACGGGGTGGCTGCGTGCCTCG
Organism: Luvunga scandens; assembly: GCA_030449905.1. Lineage (NCBI taxonomy): Eukaryota > Viridiplantae > Streptophyta > Magnoliopsida > Sapindales > Rutaceae > Luvunga > Luvunga scandens. The sequence continues at coordinate 63,381 of JASUUG010001225.1, forward strand.
GCCTTGGCCTTGGCCGCGGGTTGGCTACCTGCCTTTCTCGAAATGCAGCATATGCTCGCGACCAAGGCAGGTCGCACACTCTCACGCATACACAACACACACTCCGGCGTGCCTCGGCCTTGGCCTTGGACTCGGGTTGGCTACGTGCCTTTCTTCCACCACGGCTCCCACCAAACCCGACCACGCCATCCCAAAATCCCACGCCGCCCGAAACGCGAAATTTTGCCACAATCCTTGTGCTATAGCTGACGGATTTAGGCCATTTCTGGCGGAAAAATGGGAGCAGGGCCTCCGCATTATTTTTGCCATTCATCGTATTCTTGGACCAAAAACTGAGATCCACACCTACCTTCCACTTCTTTCTCCGGTTTTGCCTGAATCGGACGAGCGGGCCCACCCGTTTGGGCACCCGTTCGCTGCCGGTAAGATGGCCGTAAAACGAGTTTCGGAGCTCGGAATTGGATTCCATTTTCTCCCACCACCGACTCCCACCAAACCCGACGACGCCAGCCCAAAATCCCACGCCGCCCCCGAAACGTGAAATTTGGCCACAATCCGTGTGCTATAGCTCACGGATTTTGGCCTTTTCGGGCGGAAAAATATGCGCAGGGCCTCCCGCATTATTTTTGCCATTTCTTCAAGTGGAAAGCAGTACTTGAGCCGTGAGGACGCCCCCGGCCCAGTTCTACCACAGTCGGACCAATTCGAGGGCACGTTTCGTCCCCTTTTCGCACCCCCGCACCCTCGGTAAATCGGCCGTAAAACGAGGTTCGGACCTCGAAATCGACTCCCCTCTTTTCCGACGTTCGACTGTCGCACGTATCTAATGCATCACCCCAAAATCCCGCACCGCCCCGGAAAAGCGAGAGTTGGCCAAGATCCGTGAGCGACAGCACACGGCCTTGGCCTTGGCCGCGGGGTGGCTGCGGGCCATGGCCTTGGCCTTGGCCTCGCGGTGGCTGCGTGCCATGGCCTTGGCCTTGGCCGCGGGGTGCCTGCGTGCCATGGCCTTGGCCTTGGCCTCGGGGTGGCTGCGAGCCAAGGGCTTGGCCACCGGGTGGCTGTGTGCCAAGGCGTTGGCCGCTGGGTGGCTGGGTGCCTAGGCCTTGGCCGCGGGCTGGCTGGGTGCCATGGCCTTGGCCGCGAGGTGGACGTGTGCTTAGGCCTTGGCCACGGGGTGGGTGCGTGACTCGGCCTTGGCCTTGGCCGCGGGCTGGCTACGTGCCTTTCTCGAAATGCAGCATATGCTCGCGACCAAGGCAGGTCGCACACTCTCACGCACACACAACACACACTCCGGCCGCGCTCACGGATTTTGGACTTTTCTGGCGGAAAAATGGGCGCAGGGCCTCCCGCATTATTTTTGCCATTTCTTCGAGCGGAAAGCAGTACTTGCGCCGTGAGGAGGCCCCCGGCCCAGTTCTACCACAATCGGACCAATTCGAGGGCACGTTTCGTCCCCTTTTCGCACCCCCGCACCCTCGGTAAATCGGCCGTAAAACGAGGTTCGAACAGCGAATTCGACTCCCCTCTTTTCCGACGTTCGACTGTCGCACGTATCTAATTCATCACCCCCAAATCCCGCACCGCCCCGGAAACACGAAAGTTGGCCAAGATCCGTGAGCGACAGGCATGTATGCAATAAATTTAGGAGGCAACTCACCGGCCAAACGTACTTTGGCTTCGATTAACCAACGGATGTCAGCAGGGATGTTATTTCTCATAAGCAATTGCATGCGTTCGGACCGAGCTTTATAGATCGTAAGGAGGGCATTCTGAGGAAGTGAAGGAAATCGCTTGTGAAGTTTTGCTAGAATCATGTTTCTGTCCATACCTTCTTCTCAGAATATTAGTTATTATGGGAAACTAAAGTAACTGACTTTGATTGTCACGGAGTACCGTTATCCGCCACTTATACGGGAAGATAAATCAAAACACACTAAATAAAGAAAATCAAATCTGTAAAATCGAATCAAACACGAAAGTGAAAAAAATAAGAAAATACACAATAAAAAGAAAAATGAACTTACATTCGTCCTCTTATTGAGTTAACCTCAAGCTCTAATTGGAAGTTATATATCCCATCTTCTATTCCTCTGAGTTGTCTTTCTAGATCTTCAACCTGGGATACCAACTCTGGAGGTTGTAGCTTCCAAATACGATGTGTTTTGTAAAATCGTATCTGGCTTCTCAGATGAGATCGTATACGTTGAAGTTGTCTGAGATGTTTCAAGAGGATCTGTCTAATTGAGGCATACATAATTAGAAGTGATAAAAGAAAATTGAATGATTAAATAAACACACTTTCACACAAATTTAAATCACCGAAAAGAAGAAATAAATAAGAAAAAGTCTCAATTCAAGTTTGACGGGTCACTCAAATCGATTTCGGTGTCATTTTCATGTGGTTGGTACTCTAGATATGACTTTAATCTTTGACCATTAACCTTAAAAGTTACACCGTTCTTTGGATCCTTAATTTCAATTGCTCCATGTGGAAAAACAGTATGAACTATAAAGGGACCAGTCCATCGAGAGCGCAACTTACCTGGGAATAGGTGCAAGCGAGAATTGAATAAAAGTACTTTCTGACCTGGTGTGAAAGATCTTCTCATAATGTGCTTGTCATGAAAGACTTTCATTCGCTGTTTGTAAATTTTGGCATTTTCGTATGCATCATTACGAATTTCTTCAAGTTCTGCCAGCTGTAATCTTCTTTCTGAGCTAGCTTGCTGCATATCAAAGTTGAATTTCTTAATGGCCCAGTATGCACGATGCTCGAGTTCCACAGGTAGGTGGCAAGCTTTTCCATATACTAGCCTATAGGGTGACATCCCAATTGGGGTCTTGAAAGCTGTTCTATATGCCCATAATGCATCATCCAGTCTTAATGACCAATCTTTTCTGTCTGGTCTCACCGTTTTTTCTAATATGTGCTTTATCTCTCGATTGGAGATCTCAACTTGGCCACTGGTTTGCGGATGATATGGGGTCGTCACTTTGTGAGTAATGGAATACTTTGTCAAAAGAGCTTTGAATGATTTGTTACAAAAGTGGGCTCCTCCATCACTGATTATTGCTCGAGGGAATCCAAAGCGTGAAACAATGTTGCTTTTCAAAAATCTGATCACTACCTTGTGATCATTGGTTCTACACGGAACTGCTTCTACCCACTTCGATACGTAGTCAACAGCGACCAATAAGTATTGATGGCCAAAAGAATGGGGAAAGGGTCCCATGAAGTCGATACCCCATACATCAAAAATCTCAACCACTAAAATTGGGTTTAGTGGCATCATGTTTCTTCGTGTAATGCTCCCCATTCGTTGACACCTATCACATGAAGAACAAAAAATGTAAGCATCTCGAAATATAGTTGGCCAATAGAAACCACATTGTAATATTTTAGTAGCTGTTTTCTTAGCACTGAAATGGCCTCCACACGCTTATTCATGGCAGAATGAAATGATATTTTGAAATTCATTTTCTGGGACACATCGTCTGATAATTTGATCTGCACAATACTTGAACAGATAGGGGTCATCCCAGAAGAAATTCTTTATTTCTGCAAAAAATTTGGCCTTATCCTGCTTAGTCCAATGCTCCGGAAGTTTACCTGTAACAAGATAGTTAATTATATCAGCATACCATGGTAAGACTTCCACACTCATTAGTTGTTCATCTGGAAATGATTCATTTAGTGGAAATGGTTCTGTAATTGTATCAAAATTTAGACGAGAGAGATGGTCTGCAACAACATTTTCTGTGCCCTTCTTATCCTTGATTTCAAAGTCAAATTCCTGCAAAAGTAGCACCCAACGAATTAGTCTAGCTTTTGTATCTTTCTTTGTGAGAAGATATTTAAGAGCAGCATGATCTGTGAAAACAATTATTTTACAACCAATAAGATAAGATCGAAATTTCTCTAATGCAAACACCACTGCTAGCATTTCTTTTTCAGTGGTTGAATAGTTCAACTGTGCATCATTTAATGTCATACTAGCATAGTAAATGACATGGGGAATTCGATCAACTCTTTGTCCTAATACTGCTCTCCTATCGTGATAATCAAATGCATCACACATAAGCTCAAATGGTAAGTTCCAGTTTGGAGGTTGAATGATGGGTGATGATGTTAACAACTGCTTAAGCTTCTTAAATGCCACAAGACAGGAATCATTAAAGACAAAAGGTACATCTTTAGCAAGTAAATTGCATAAAGGTCTAGAAACTTTGCTAAAATCTTTAATGAAACATCTGTAAAAACCTGCATGCCCAAGGAAAGATCTTACTTCTCTGACTGTTTTAGGTGGAGGAAGATTGGAAATGAGATCCACCTTGGCCTTATCAACCTCAATACCTTCGCTAGAAATGATGTGACCAAGAACAATACCTTGTTTTACCATAAAATGGCATTTCTCCCAATTTAGGACCAAATTCTTCTCTATGCATCTCTGTAGAACTAGTGTTAGATGATGTAAACATTGATCAAATGAATCACCAAAAACAGAAAAATCATCCATAAAGACTTCAAGGAATCGTTCAACCATATCAGAAAAAATGCTTAACATGCATCGTTGAAATGTAGCTGGTGCATTACATAATCCAAATGGCATTCTCCTATATGCAAAAGTGCCAAAAGGGCAAGTGAAAGTGGTTTTCTCTTGATCTTTTGGTGCTATGGGAATCTGATTATATCCTGAGTAGCCATCTAGAAAGCAATAAAATTCATGACCGGCTAATCTATCAAGCATTTGATCAATAAATGGTAGAGGAAAATGATCTTTACGTGTGACAGAATTCAACTTTCTATAATCAATGCATACATGCCATCCTGTAGTTACTCTAGTAGGTATTAATTCATTATCAGCATTGGTAACTACTGTGACTCCTGACTTTTTGGGGACAACTTGCACAGGACTGACCCATGAACTATCAGAAATAGGGTAAATGATACCTGCGTCTAATAGTTTAAGGACTTCAGTTCTAACAACTTCTTTCATGTTAGGGTTTAACCGACGTTGCATTTCCCTGGTAGGTTTAGCATTTTCATCAAGGTGAATGTAATGCATACAATCCACTGGGTTTATACCTTTTATGTCGGCTATGGTCCATCCTAATGCTCCTTTGTGCACTTTCAAAACTTCCAACAACTTACCATTTTGTTCTTTATTCAGGGATGATGAAATGATTACTGGCAGAGTGCTTTCTTCTCCCAAAAATGCATATTCCAAAGTGTCGGGTAATGGTTTGAGCTCGAGTTTTGGTGGTGATTCTGATGACGTACTGAGTTTCTTCTCTGATGGTGCTAGTTGTTCCACTCTTGACTTCCATTTGTTAGTGTCCATGGATGGTGTTGAATCAAGTAAGGCGTTAACCTCATCTACTGATCTGTCAATATCAAAATCCAAACCAAAGTGAGTTAAACATGTTTGTAAAGGGTCATCACTGAGGTTTGAAAGAAAAGCATTATCAATTAATTCTTCTATCCAATCCCCATCAACAATTTCATCATCTACATTGTGAGGTTGTTTGGCGATGTTGAAGATATTTAGTTCCATCGTCATATTGCCAAAAGACAACTGCATATTTCCAGTTCTGCATTGAATGTGAGCATCGGCAGTTGCCAAGAAAGGTCGTCCTAGGATAATGGGGATCTGCTTCCTTGAATCCTGGACTGGTTGAGTGTCAATTACAATAAAATCAACAGGAAAATAAAACTTATCTACCTGTATAAGCACGTCCTCCACAATACCACGAGGTTTTTTCATGGACCGATCTGCAAGTTGTAACACCACTGGAGTTGGGTGTAATTCTCCCAGTCCAAGTTTCACAAATACTGAGTAAGGCAACAGATTTACACTAGCTCCTAAGTCCAACAAAGCATTCTCAATTGTGTGGTTCCCTATACTACATGAGATAGTGGGGGAGCCTGGGTCTTTGTATTTTAGAGGAAGTTTGTGTTGGAGTATAGAACTAACGTTTTCTGTTAAAAATGCCTTCTTTTGAACATGAATGTTTCTCTTTTTAGTACAAAGTCTTTAAGAAACTTGGCATAAGATGGCACTTGTTTTATAGCATCAAGTAAAGGGATGTTAACACTTACCTGTTTAAAGATTTCAAAAATCTCACTTGTAGATTTTCCCTTCTTTGCTTTAACTAACCTTTGGGGAAATGGAGCTTTTGGAACGTATTCTTGTGGGTTGGTTTCTTCTTTCTCCTCTGAGGATGAGTCTTCTTCATTTACCGGTACAATTTGAGTTGTTTTTGGTACCGGCATCTCCACTTTGTTGTCGACTTCTTTTCCTTTTCGCAAGGTCATGACGGCTTTGACCTCTCCATGCTGTTGAGGTGAACTGGTACTTACTTCATGTACTCCTTTAGGATTAGGCACTGGTTGACTTGGGAATTTTCCTTTCTCAACAGTCATTGCCAAGGTTTGAACTGAAGAAGCAAGTTGTCCCACCATTTTTTCAAGGTTTGAAACTGATTGGGTTTGTGAGTTGAAACCCGCTCTCATCTCATTTCGCAGTTCATCAATGGTGCGGTTTTGTTGCTCGATTTTGGAGTAAGTAAGATTCTTGAAATTCTGAAATGCATCCTCCCATGGTCTAGGTTGAGAATAGTTTGGGTTCTGATTGTATAGTCTAAATGGGGGTTGAGAGGCTTGAGGATTTTGAGGAATTGGTTGCATTGGTGGAGCTGGAGCTGGAGCTGCTGGTCCATTCTGTTGGAATCCTTGAGACCATGAAAAATTGGGGTGGTCTCTCCATCCAGGATTATATGTGTTGGAGTAAGGGTTGTAGGTTGATGGCTTTCTCATTACACCTATGGCATTGGCTTGATCTGAGTATGAGTCCTGGTCATGTGGTTCCGTTAATTTAGCAGCTGTTAACGATGCTATTTGACGGGAAAGACCTTCAACTATGTCTTTGACTTCTTTAATTTCTGAACTTGACTCGCCAATGTGAACCTCATTCACTCCCTTAACTCTTCTAGTACTCCTGAGCGAACGACTCCGTTGTTGGGAATTATCCGCTTGTCGCTGGAAACAATCCCAAATCTCTGATGCACTTTTTGACATTAGCTCTCCTCCACTTGTTGCCATTAGCCATTCTTGCACATTCGGCAATAATCCCTCCAAAAAGTATTGGCATTGGTGCCATTTTTCGTACCCATGATGTGGACACTTTAGGAGTAGCCCATTGAATCGCTCCCATGCTTCGAAAAATTGCTCGTCTTCTCTTTGGGTAAACTCTGAAATTTCCCTGCGAATAGCATTGGTTTTATGTACTGGGAAATATTTATTCAAAAATTTTGTTACCATTTGTTCCCATGATGTAATGCTATTAGCAGGCAATGCATTGAACCATGAACGAGCTCTATCCTTTAAAGAAAATGGAAATAATCTAAGCTTAACATCATCATCTGAAAAATTCTCATATTTAAAAGTTTGACAAATAGCATGAAAATCATTCAGATGATTATATGGATCTTCATTTTCTAGGCCATAGAATGTTGGGAGACAATTTAGCACACTAGGTTTTAATTCAAAACTCCTAGCAACTACATTTGGGTATCGTATGCATGATGTGCTCAAGTTAGCTAAGGGACTGAAGTAGTCCTTAAATGACTTCTCTTGTGGTGCTGGTTGCAAATCCATTTCAAATTTATTTTTAATTGTAACGTGCTTGTGTGTGCGAAGTGTTTTTTCTAATTCAAAATCTATAGGCTCAAGATTAGGTAATTTTGACCTACGACCATGCATGCAAATGAAAAAAAAAATGATAACAAAATTAATAAAGATAAATAAGAGGGAGAAATTACAATACTAACCTTATCACGCTGTTACAATTTGTTATGAAAACAACTCAAGTGCTATATATAGAAAAGAAAATACGTGAAACAAATTAAAATAAATTAAGAGGCGGTTGAACCTGCCGATTTCACAAAATAAAAAAAATAACATGAAAATTAAATTACAGAAATTTAAAGAAGAGAAGAAAAGAAAAGAAAATAATACCTACTTCAAAATGTAAATTCACTTTTTTTTTCTCTTTTTTCTTTAATAATAATAAAAAAAATTACAAGGAAACAAATAAAATAAATAAATAAAGAAAAAAAAATTCTACAAATTAAAATACTTACCTCCCCGGCAACGGCGCCAAAAACTTGTTGTGCAAATTTTATTGAACTCGCAAGTGCATGAATCTATTGTAGAATAGATTAATGGTGACGAGTGTCGATCCCACGAGGAGGTGGATTTTAATTATGTGTAGAATAAATTTTCTGAGTTGGTGGTTGGATTTATAATGAAAATGATGTAGGCTATCAATTAATTTAAATTAAAGTGGTAGGAATAAACTATTAAAATGAAATGCTTGCATCTCCGGATCTGTACTCAACATGCACCATTGGCTTAATATTCATTATTAGTACCAATTAAATCATGAAGGGGGAACTTCCACTCATCATGAACCACACTCTAATAGATATGGTGCGAAGGGCTTCTCGTGCCAAATAGTAATAACCTTGCCTAGGGAGGCGGTTATTCCAGCCGATATCCAGACAAGATTATTACTATCTTTCTACGAAAAGTCAAAACAACCACATAAATTAAAGGGGAAGGAAAAGTAAATTTACCAAATTAAGCCCATGGAGTATGTTGAGACTTCACCTTCAACCCAAGCTTAAAAGGAAATTAGCCACTCATATTTGAACTAGGGGTAAAATGAGAATTTTATTAAAATACGTAGAAAATACAAGATGGAGATGGAATTAGAGAGAATGGAGTCCAAAAATGGATTCAGGGGTGTCAAATTAGGGGGGGGGGAGCCCCATTTTTATAGATACACTGAGTAAATCATGGCCATCGGATTAAAACAATTTGGACGCTCAGGATTGCGCCACGTGGCAAGTTTCTATTGGATGGAACACATCATCAGGGCTATTATTCTGTGTATATGCATGTACCGTACACACGTTTTTTCGATCCACTAATATTCTGCCACGTCACCGGTCAACATTTTTGCTCCAATAGGATCATGACACGTCATCAGTCAACGCCACATCATCAGTCAATGCCACATAAGCGGTCAATGCCACATCATTCGTCCAATCAAATGCCGCCACGTCATCGTATAGTGCGACGTCATCGTACAGTGCCACATCAGCATACAGTATAGGTGAACAGTGCCGTGAACAGTATTGCATACAGTACCGTATATATCAACCGTACCGTATGTGTGAACAGTACCGTATATGTAAACAGTGCCATTTTTCTTTTTATGCTCCTCCTAAGGTTTTCGACTGTCCTGAGTTCAAAAGTGCTGTCCGTTTTTCCATCTGATCTCTCGTTTATTGTGAAATGACCATGATATCCCCTAAAATACATAAAATACTTAATTAAAATAAAACATACATAATTAAATTACAAGGGACTTAAAGACATAAAAATAGGGATGTTAGTGAGACTTGGAGTGTAAAATGATGATTTTCTCCATTATAAATATACACTTTCTAGTACTCAACATCGCACACTCTCGCGCACACACAACAGACACTTGGGCCGCGCTCTCGGGGCAGGATAGGGAGCTCGAGCGTGGCCCTGTGCCTTGGCCTTGGCCGCGGGGTGGCCGCGTGCCTTGGCCTTGGCCCTGGCCGCGGGTGAGCATTTGGCCAAAATGTGAGGACACGGTGCTCGCCGTTGCCTCGTATTCTTGGACCAAAAACTGAGATCCACACCTACCTTCCACTTCTTTCTCCGGTTTTTCCTGAATCGGACGATTTGGCCCACCCGTTGGGGAACCCGTTCTCTGGCGGTAAAATGGCAGTAAAACGAGTTTCGGAGCTCGGAATTGGATTCCGTTTTCTCCCGCCACTGACTCCCACCAAACCCGACCACGCCAGCCAAAAATCCCACGCCGCCCCAGAAACGCGAAACTTGGCCGCAATCCGTATGCTATAGCTCACGGATTTTGGCCTTTTCGGGCGGAAAAATGCGAAAATTGGCCAAGATCCGTGAGCTACAGGACACGGCCTTGGCCGCGGGGTGGCTGCGTGCCTAGGCCATGGCCGCGGGGTTGCTGCGTGCCTAGGCCATGGCCGCTGGGTGGCTACGTGCCTAGGCCTTGGCCGCGGGGTGGCTGTGTGCCTAGGCCTTGGCCGCGGGGTGGCTGCGTGCCTAGGCCTTGTCCGCGGGGTGGCTGGGTGCTATGGCCTTGGCCTTGGCCGCGGGGTGGCTGCGTGCCTTGGCTTTGGCCGCGGGGTGGCTGCGTGCCTTGCTCGAAATGCAGCACATGCTCGCAACCAAGGCACGTCGCACACTCTCGTACACACACAACAAGAGCTTGGGCCGCGCTCCCGGGGCAAGGATAGGGAGCTCGAGCGTGGCCCTGTGCCTTGGCCTTGGCCACGGGGTGGCCGCGTGCCTTGGCCTTGGCCTTGGCCGCGGGGTGGCCGCGTGCCTTGGCCTTGGCCTTGGCCGCGGGCGAGCATTTGGCCAAGATGTGAGGACACGGTCCTCGCCGTTGCTTCGTTTTCTTGGACCAAAAACTGAGATCCACACTTACCTTCCACTTCTTTCTCCGGTTTTGCCTGAATCGGACGAGTTGGCCCACCCGTTTGGGAACCCGTTCTCTGGCGGTAAAATGGCCGTAAAACGAGTTTCGGAGCTCGGAATTGGATTCCGTTTTCTCCCGCCACCGACTCACACCAAACCCGACCACGCCGCCCCCGAAATGCGAAATTTGTCCACAATCCGTGTGCAATAACTCACGGATTTTGGCCTTTTCGGGCGGAAAAATGGGCGCAGGGCCTCCCGCATTATTTTCGCCATTTCTTCGAGCGCAAAACAGTACTAGCACCGTGAGGAGGCCCCTGGCCCAGTTCTACCACAACCGGACCAATTCGCGGGCATGTTTATCACCTTTTCGCACCCCCGCTAGTTCGGTAAATCGGCCGTAAAACGAGGTTCGGACCTCGGAATCGACTCCCGTCTTCTCCGACGTTCGACTGTCGCACGTATGTAATGCATCACCCCAAAATCCCGCACCGCCCCGGAAAAGCGAAAATTGGCCAAGATCCGTGAGCTACAGCACACGGCCTTGGCCGCGGGGTGGCTGCGTGCCTAGGCCTTGGCAGCGGCGTGGCTGGGTGCCATGGCCTTGGCCTTGGCCACGGGGTGGCTGCGTGCCTTGGCCTTGGCCACGGGGTGGCTGCGTGCCTTGGCCTTGGCCGCGGGGTGGCTGCGTGCGTAGGCCATGGCCGCGGGGTGGCTGCGTGCCTAGGCCATGGCCGCGGGGTGGCTGCGTGCGTAGGCCTTGGCCGCGGGGTGGCTGCATGCCTAGCCCTTGGCCGCGGGGTGGCTGGGTGCCATGGCCTTGGCTTTGGCCGCGGGCTGGCTGCTTGCCTTGCTCGAAATGCAGCACATGCTCGCGACCAAGGCACGTCGCACACTCTCGCACACACACAACACACACTTGGGCCGCGCTCCCGGGGCAAGGATAGGGAGCTCGAGCGTGGCCCTGTGCCTTGGCCTTGGCCGTGGGGTGGCCGCTTGCCTTGGCCTTGGCCGCGGTCGAGCATTTGGCCAAAATGTGAGCACACTGTCCTCGCCGTTGCTTCGTATTCTTGGACCAAAAACTGAGATCCACACCTACCTTCCACTTCTTTCTCTAGTTTTGCCTGAATCCGACGAGTTGGCCCACCCGTTTTGGCACCCGTTCTCTGGCGGTGAAATGGCCGTAAAACGAGTTTGGGAGCTCGGAATTGGATTCCGTTTTCTCCCACCACCGACTCCCAGCAAACCCGACCACGCCCGCCAAAAATCCCACGCCGCCCCCGAAACGCGAATTTTGGCCGCAGTCCGTGTGCTATAGCTCACGGATTTTGGCCTTTTCGGGCGGAAAAATGGGCGCAGGGCCTCCCGCATTATTTTCGCCATTTCTTCGAGAGGAAAATATTACTAGCACCGTGAGGAGGCCCCCGGCCCAGTTCTACCACAACCGGACCAATTCGCGGGCACGTTTCGTCCCCTTTTCGCACCCCCGCACGTTCGGTAAATCAGACGTAAAACGAGGTTCGGACCTCGCAATCGACTCCCGTCTTCTCCGACATTCGACTGTCGCACGTATCTAATGCATCACCACAAAATCCCGTCCCGCCTCCGAAACACGAAAGTTGGCCAAGATCCGTGAGCTACAGCACACGGCCTTGGCCGCGGGGTGGCTGCGTGCCTAGGCCTTGGCCGCGGGGTGGGTGGGTGCCATGGCCTTGTCCTTTGCCACGGGGTGGCTCCGTGCCTAGGGCTTGGCCGCGGGGTGGTGGGTGCAATGGCCTTGGCCTTGGCCGCGGGGTGGCTGCGTGCCTAGGCCTTGGCCGCAGGGTGGCTGGGTGCCATGGCCTTGCCCTTGGCCGCGGGGTGGCTGCGTGCCTTGGCCTTGGCCGCGGGCTGGCTGCGTGCCTTGCTCCAAATCCAGCACATGCTCACGACCAAGGCACGTCGCACACTCTCGCGCTCACACAACACACACTTGGGCCGCGCTCCCGGGGCAAGGATAGGGAGCTCGAGCGTGGCCCTGTGCCTTGGCCTTGGCCGTGGGGTGGCCGCGTGCCTTGGCCTTGGCCTTGGCCGCGGGCGAGCATTTGGCCAAAATGTCAGGTCGCGGTCCTCGCGGTTGCTTCGCATTCTTGGACCAAAAACTGAGATCCGCACCTACCTTCCACTTCTTTCTCCGGTTTTGCCTGAATCGGACGAGTTGGCCCACCCGTTTGGGAACCCGTTCTCTGGCGGTGAAATGGCCGTAAAACGTGTTTCGGAGCTCAGAATTGGATTCCGTTTTCTCCTGCCACCGACTCCCACCAAACCCGACCACGCCAGCCAAAAATCCCACGACGCCCCCGAAACACGAAATTTGTCCGCAATCCGTGTGCTATAGCTCACGGATTTTGGCCTTTTCGGGTGGAAAAATGGGCGCAGGGCCTCCCGCATTATTTTCGCCCGTTCTTCGAACGCAAAACAGTACTAGCACCGTGAGGAGGCCCCCTGTGCAGTTCTACCACAACCGGACCAATTCGCGGGCACGTTTCGTCCCCTTTTCGCACCCCCGCACGTTCGGTAAATCAGCCATAAAACGAGGTTCGGACCTCGCAATCGACTCCCGTCTTCTCCGACATTCGACTGTCGCACGTATCTAATGCATCACCGCAAAATCCCGTCCCGCCTCCGATACGCAAAAGTTGGCCAACATCCGTGAGCTACAGCACACGGCCTTGGCCGCGGGGTGGCTGCGTGCCTAGGCCTTGGCCGCGGGTTGGCTGCGTGCCTTGGCCTTGGCCGCGGGGTGGCTGCGTGCCTAGGCCTTGGCCGCAGGGTGGCTGGGTGCCATGGCCTTGTCCTTGGCCGCGGGGTGGCTGCGTGCCCTGGCCTTGGCTGCGGGCTGGCTGCGTGCCTTGCTCCAAATCCAGCACATGCTCGTGACCAAGGCACGTCGCACACTCTCGCGCTCACACAACACACACTTGGGCCGCGCTCCCGGGGCAAGGATAGGGAGCTCGAGCGTGGCCCTGTGCCTTGGCCTTGGCCGTGGGGTGGCCGCGTGCCTTGGCCTTGGCCTTGGCCGCGGGCGAGCATTTGGCCAAAATGTCAGGTCGCGGTCCTCGCGGTTGCTTCGCATTCTTGGACCAAAAACTGAGATCCGCACCTACCTTCCACTTCTTTCTCCGGTTTTGGCTGAATCGGACAAGTTGGCCCGCCCGTTTAGGAACCCGTTCTTTGGCGGTAAATTTTAGGAGGTGACGTATTTCGACTGAAGTTATCTTACGGGACTGAAAAGTTGCTCAAACAGAGCGGATGCTCCAGGCCCCATTTTTCGGGCCAAAATGGCCAAAGACCTTGCGCTGTAGCTCACGGATCTGGGCCAACTTTCTTGTTTTCGGGGCGGTGCGGGATTTTGGGGTTATGCATTAGATACGTGCAACAGTCAAACGTCGGAAAACACGGGAGTCGATTCTGAGGTCCGAAACCCCGTTTTACGGCCGATTAACCGATCGTGCGGGGTGCGAAAAGGGGACGAAACGTGCCCGCGAATTGTTCCGATTGTGGCAGAGCTGGGGCGGGGGCCTGCTCATGCTCCAAGTACTCTTTTCCGCTCGAAGAAATGGCGAACAAGACGCGGGAAGCCCTGGGCCCATGTTTCCCCCGAAATGGCCAAAATCCGTGAGCTATATCACACGGATTGCGGCCAAATTTCGCGTTTCCGTGGCGGCGTGGTATTTTGGGCTGGTGTTGTCGGTATTGGCGGGGGTTCGCCGCGGGAGAAAGCGGAAGCCGATTCCGGGCTCCAAAACTTGTTTTGTGGCTATTTTTCCCGAGTGCGGCGCTCTGTGCCTTGGCCGCAAGCATGTGCTGCATTTCGGCCAAGGCCAAGGCACGCAGCCAGCCCCGCGGCCAAGGCCAACGCCAAGGCACGCAGCCAGCCCGCGGCCAAGGTCAAGGCACCCAGCCAGCCCGCGGCCAAGGCCTAGGCACGCAGCCACCCCGCGGCCAAGGCCAAGGCTCCCAGCCACCCCGCGGCCGGGGCCAAGGCAAGCAGCCCGCCCGCGCGCGGCATCCACGTCCAATGCAGAAACCGGGCGGGGCCCAAGCGTCTGTCCGACTTTGTTTGGGCCGAAATTTTAGGAGGTGATGTATTTCGACTGAACTTATCTTACGGGACTGAAAAGTTGTTCAAACAGCGCGGATGCTCCGGGCCCCATTTTTCGGGCCAAAATGGCCAAAGACCTT